>VUYV01000075.1:942630-1175104 GCA_008711295.1 Anarhynchus alexandrinus
AAAAAAAAAAAGAAAAAAAAAACGGAATGAAAAATGGGGAAAAAGCATGTGTTTTCAGTGGGGAGACCCGGCCACTACCACCGCTGCCAAGTTTCACCGGCTGCGCGAGCGGTCTGCTTTTAGCCACGTAGGCAAGAAAATTTGGTCTTAGCGCAGAAACTCTCATCCAAAGTCAGCAGCCGGTGCAGTGCACCCTGCCAGCGCACAACTGGGTGGGATGAGGCTGTTACAGCCGTACCCCAGGATCCGATCACTTACAAAGGCTTCAATTAGATCCATCATGTTATCTGAATGGTTATTTTGTGACTTAATTCCCCCTGCTTTTTCGCAGTGGTAATTAAATGAGCGAGGGGAAAAAAAGAGACAGATTAATTGATTGAACTGATTCCAGGAGAAACCATTACTCCCGTTCCTCTTCTGCTCTATACGGTGTTTAAACAACTCTGAAATAGAGCTGGGTGAATCCTGCCAACATATTTCTGTGAGCGTTGCTTTGATTTTCAAATGAATTGTCTTCATCTGCTTTTATCCCCCTATTGCCTTGGCTTTATGTGAACATTTGTACAGTCTAGTTTGCTCATGAAAAGAAGAAAAAAAAAAAGAGCTAGCGTGTTTCAATACAATGGAAAATGAATTTCGTTTCCGTGAGCTCAAGAGTTATGTAGTGACAGGACAAAAGTAGCGTCACGTAACAGGCCAATAATCACTAATGACATTGTTCAGATATGCCACAGTGCAAATGAATAATACTACGTCATATATCGAACAAAATTTATGAAAATTACTTAATAGAACTGCCAAAACCATAAACCATAGAAACTCTGCATTTAGAAAAAGAGGTGAAATGTACCAAATACTGCAGTTATTGCCAGTTATTCACTCTTTTATTGAAAAGATTAGGAATATTTTTCTTTTAAATTGCATTCAGTTAATGTACATTTATAAGTGCGATGGCAGCAAGTATAGAGCATATTAGTCAAATCTGTGTTTAGGGAATATGAATAATGTGTATTAATCATAAAAGTCCCTTGGTAGTAACAAATATACTTACAGATTTTTTAAAGAATTTTGAAAGGAAGGAAGGAAGCAAGAAAAATCACACAGGAGTACACTTTTAAGAGAATTTTACAAAACAATCATCAACATTAAGGAAATGCAATTTTTCATCTGGATCTAAACTATAGCTTCATAAAATCTCCTTGTTGAACAATTATTCAGAGAGAGACTAAACAAATATAGTGCTAAAATCATAATAAAGGTTTCCAGAATATCTGAAAAGTAGGGAAAAAAGCTGCTTAGCTACCTTCTCTCCATCTATAAGAAAGATTACTATTTCAGCTTGTGTTTGTATGCAACTTTTCTTTTTCATAAATTACTTTATATGCAATATCAGATTGTATAAGGTTACAGAACAGCTGAAATTTTTCAAAGGTATATTTTGATTTTTTTTAACAAGCAGAACTGATGTTTAGACAATGCAGTTTGCCGAATCATGCAACCTTAGTTTAATTGTCAGTACTGGGATTCCAGTTTCATCCTGGATGATTGTTCACCTCAGGAATATGCTATGGATCCTCTTCCCTCCAGACTGACCTGCATGTTTGGAGAGAGCATTGTGATTTTAAGCCTGTCATGAAGAATGCAAAAAGCAAATTAGAATGGTAAAGAAAAAAAAAAGGAGGGAGCAAGGAGGAAGTTTTTCGCTGTGTTCTTTCACCCAGGATGTAGCTGAGTATACACATGTTCCTTTAGAAGTAATGTAGAAAACAATATATATAATTGGCTTTATTAGACAGTATGCAGATTCCATATACAGTTTTCTGTAAAAAGTGACCGGAGAGTTCTATAAAAGCAATATGAGGCTATACTGGTGGTGGTGGTGGGGAGGTTGAATTTAATTCTGACATGAATATCATATATAAGTCAAAGGAAATGTTGTCTTACTTAATGAGAAAGGTTTTTGCTGCTTTATCATCTTGGGCACGATTCTTTGAGAAAGATGTAGCCAAACAGCAGAAAGTCCAAGAGGACAGTCTTAGAAAATTTGAGCAAAGGAAAAGGACGAAAAGGGTTTCTGATTTGTAGTAAATATGCGTTCATTACTTTTTTTTTTTCCACATTTATCTCTGTAAGCTGGTTGACTAGGGTGCAGGGGGAAAAAGACACCTAATTTAGTTAGAGAATTAAAATGTGTTATTTGGAAGTAGCTGGTAACTCGTGGCTAGCTGTGTATATGAGAGCTTATGAAGTCCTTATTACTCAGCAGCGCCTGCTTGCAACCTACTGGCTAGTACAGTTTTTCAGCCAAGAAGGGGGGAAGAAATGCCTCCTGGCAGAGCACAACTAAATACATTGGAGAAAATAGTTGTTATTTCAGGTGCACAGGTTCCCAGTAGAAAATAAGTTTAATTAATTAATTTATTTTTCTAATTTGTGAAAATATGCCTAGGGTGACCTCTAGGCACATGTGCAAAAGCCATAAAACCAGATTCATTCATTAACCAGCTGACACAATGTCAACCAAGGATAGTCAAATAAACAAATAACATGTGAGGAAAACTCAGACTCCTCCCATCCAACTCTCTCTAGCAAAAAGCCTTTGAGAGTGAATACACTTGGCAGTGTGCCTTGGGCTCCCTGCTCACCACCTTTTTTGGGTGACAGAGAAAATGAAGCCTTAATCACAGTGATGAACCCTCTCGTTTTTTATTTGACATTCATGTTGTTCAATTAAATACCATAAAGGTACCCATTTTTTCTTCTCTTTTTTTTTTTTTTTTTTAAATTTGTTAAACGTGAAATAGGAACCAGGTACAAAAATGAATGTGTAAAGTGTTTGGACCTCTGGGACTGGACAGAGAACTGGAAATCAGGATTTCTGGCTTGTCCTCCTCCACCACCACCACTTGCCAGTCTCCTGCTCTCTGATCATGGGGAAGCTACTCAGTCCGCGTGGTTAGATGTGGGGCTCTTCAGTTCCTAGTTATTCCATGTATTGCTCTTTTGCCAATGTGTTGCTCATTGCTACAGGTTGCTATAAACAGTGAAATTAGCTGAGGAAAAAGCAGATACACCTCAGTAATGGCATTACAGAGATAAGGGAAGAAGTCCAGCCCCTCCTTGAAGCACCAGGGAGTATCACACTCCCATGGGTAGGTGACAGCAATGCTGAGGCATCAGTGCTTTACACCTTTCCCAGCACCTTCCACGTGATGGTAGTGACTTTACTGTTGCCAGCACCTTTGAGGTCCCTGAAGACAGTGTTTATCGGGACTTGAAGTGCTGTCATATCATGCTCATTCACTGTGATGCCACCAGCAGCTACAGCTTTCCTCTCACAACATCCTTGTTATGCATTATGAAATAATGTGTTATGGTTTACCTTATAAAAAAGCAATTTTTGAAAACTTATATTTTAGCTATTTGACAGGCAAGTTTTTCAATAGCAATAAAAACAGGTTTATGTCCAAACATCCCTTATAACCCCCTATTTATAATCACAGGGGGGGAAAAATCCTTTCAGGCTACAACTTCATATTTGAGTTCTAACAGATGAGATTCTGTTCAAACCGGAGCAATGTGGCTGTGATGGACACAGAACAGGGCAAAGTATATCTGGTTTTCAACCTGGGAGGAAATCTTCCCCCTAACCTGCCCCCCTCAAAAATGTTTTCAAGAAAAGATCAGACACAGGTTTTTAATGCCTGGGGAAAAACAAAACATGACCCACAATGGATTTAGGCAGTTCCATTTTTGCTTGCTATTTTTAAAAGCATACATGTTATTTAAAAATAATTAGCTTGAGCCAATTTATGTGCAATGTATATATTGCACATATGTCTAGAGGAAACCAGAAACAGGGTTGTATAATCGTAACCTTGCTGCACTGAAGGCCTGGCATAATTGCCGTTTCAAGAGAGAAAGCCAAAGAGATTTTATCTGTCATATTTATTTCCCCCATGTAAATATATTAAAAGAAAACAAAAATACACTTTTGATGCACAGAGCTTAACCCAGTTTATATAGAATGCATTTCATTCTTTATTATTATTATTATTAATAATTTCCCACATATTCATGTGCAGTAAAGCACTTGAGATGAGATCTGCAAGGCTGGGTTCTCAGCAGCTGCAAATTTCATCTGTTGCTCCTGAAAAAAAAAGCATTTTCAAATGTGCACATGCATTTTTCCCTGATTTTATCTCTGCATGGCAAGGGAGGCTGTATGGGGCAAAAGCAGGTTTAACTGTGCAAATGTGAGCATCTGCATCTGCATAGTCTTCTGGCCCTTTAAAATGTAATTAGCCAGTATAATAAGGCTGCTGTGCATGTGTAATATCATCATATTTAATGAATCGTAGGACTGAATGTGAGGAAGAAAGTCTATTGAGTCAAGATCTCCCAGAGGCTTTGCTGGAGCTTGGACTGGCACATGACTGATGCTTTTCTGTATCCTCACATTCAACACCCAGGCCAACTTTACTTGCAAAGAAAAGATCCAGTTAAATAAAAAACATATGAACCCTGCTAACATAATACAATTTGAGTAAATCAATGCCTTTGGACTTTCTCAAGAATATGTGAAGAAACTCACTGAAAGGCAACAGTACATTTCTAGTGAGTACCAGTTTGGGACTTTAACACGCTCCTCTGTACCTTGGTGACCTTGCGGGAGGTGGGATAGATTTTCCCCACACAGAGCACACGTCTTCATTTTGCAGCACACTGTAAACACACTTTTCATGGTAATGTCTTGTTTTGGTTTGGCTGGTTTTTTTTTCATAGATTATGCATTAGTAATTTGTGCATCACATGCTGGCAAGCAGAATCACAGTATATTGCACACAATCCTAATGTGAGACAGAAACCTCAGCATATTCTAGCTCTTTTCTCATATCTTGTTAGCATCTGTTTGTGGTAGGCTGGGATGATGAGGTGCTAATATGATACAGCGAAGGAAGTGTAATCCATGAACATTTTTGTGTCACATTTGTGTAATATATTACACTAATCTGACCAGACTTTCATGTGCTCTTACCCAAGGAATGCCATTCCAGACTCCTCCCTTCCCCCATCAATGCCTTTGAAGGTTTGTGAATGATTTCCTGTACACAGGCTGTGTAAGAATGTGCGCACATTCTTTCCCTGGTCGGGGAAGGAGTGCTTTTTATGCCCGCTTGCTCTCAGCGTAACAATGTTCATGAACAAATTGCACTAAAGAGGGAAGCATGTTCAATTATATTCTTCTTTCTCGGCTCAGAGGTAAATGAAGTAGAAGGTGCACTCTCTCCAATAAGCGTCAGATCCATTCAGAGTGCTTCGTGTAGTGTCTGGGGGCAATTTTTTAGCAAAACTTTTATGAGGCAGCAGTCTGCAGGTTGCATGGCAATAACTAGGATGTCTGAGTTGGCAGCCATTGTTTCTTTCTGAGAGGTACCATCAACCAATGGCATCTTGCAGACTGCTTCTGATTTGCACCTTGTTACTTGTCTTTAGACAATTTGCTAGGCCTATTTTTCCTATCCATGATTAGTTTTGCCCTAGACTGTTGGTTCTTCAGGTGACAGCTGTTTCTTTCTATGTGTTTACGTAGCTTTAGCACATTGGGATCCTACTCCTGACTGGAACTTCTTGTCAGTACTGCAACAGAAATAAACGTGGTAGTAAAGTAAACTCATAAAAAACAAAATTGCATTACAATTATAACATACAATTCTTCATCTTGCTGATCTGATTCAGGAAGGGAAAGCTGAGTCAAAGGTCTGGATGAAAGATGGCGAATTAGATAGTCATAATGGTTTTGGCAAGTCATTGCGTATTTCTCATCCTCGTGGATCCTCTGTAAGTTAGAACTTATAAGGACTAGTGAAGGAAAGGTATCTAATAGTGAAATTTGACTGGACTGTGGAGCCCATGTGTGTATATATATATTTTTTTTTCATACGTCCTTATTTTAGGTATTCATCTGAAACTAGAATGCCCTGATACCTATCACATGGTGTAACTCTTTAGGTGGGTCACCTTATAACTTCCCAAGAGCTGCCTGCAATCCAAGATCACAGCCTGACTATCCCTGTGGTAGACAATGCAGCAGATGCTCATTCTACCATACTAAGATCAGTTTTTGCTGGCTGTTTTGTTGCATTTTTCCCCATTAGAGAGGCTAGGGCTTCAGGAAACAACAGCTCAACAGTCCTGGCACTGGGGAAAGATTATTCCCGTTGGAAAAGCAAGGAGGAAAGCAGGGTGCACATGTTGTAATAAATTAAATGGTGCCTGTAATATTTCATAGCACCAAAATGCAATCTTGCACACTGTCAAGCTGTTGGCATGCTTTGCCTTGTACTAAGGAACATTTCCTGAGCAGCTCCCAAACAACAGCCACAGAATGCAATTGGAGGACCTACCCAGCCCAAGATGATTAGCAGACTTCTGTTTTGGACAACAAGTAGCTCTATGAATTCCTGCCCTGGTGGTTCCTACTTAGTTTGCTTTCTAGCATTTTCATCTTGCCAGATAAGGTAGGACAAAGTTTGACTCTAGATGACATTATTCATTCCAAAGTGAAGGTGGATTTAAAAATACATCTCCTGTAGTTGTGAGCCAAAATTGGGCACTATCAGACTTGAACAGCTGGGGGAATATTTATCTAGAATAGCACAGTGTGGCATCATATGGTTACACTATTAGCATCTTGTAGTGTCAGCTTGCTTGGGTGTACACCACTGTGTTCAGTGTAATAAGAAGCCAGAAGAAGTCTCAGAGGTTATGCCTAAACTGCATGCGCCTATGGTGTTTCTCAACTACTGGTCCATGAAACGTACTCTAACCCATCCACACTTTCAGGTTAGAATGACACCCAGCTGCATGTGATCCTCTCCTGAACCCTGGTGGGGTGTTTGATTGTTTGTTTTTTGCTTTGTTTTACTAGGAAAAAAAAACCCCAAACAACAAACAAGCACAAGCATGCAGGGTGAAAAAGAGGCATGGTGTTTTTGCATGTCCTGGAGAGTGACCAGAATGGCTGGTGGTGCCATGCAGCACTTTTATCCAGCCTCTCAGTGCAGCCAGTGAGAACTGGAGCAGACGTGCAATGCGAAGGCAAGCCATGCTCATCTCTTCCCTAGGCAAGCAAGGTGTACATTGTAGTATTTGGTATCACGAAACATAATATCAGTGAGTTAATCACAGCGGAAGAAGGACCAAGACCCCAAGAAAAGTGTTTATGGATAATGTTGATGTAAAAAAGACAAGTCAGTATGTACTACAGTACATTAACTTGTTACTACAATACGGAAAAAAAATGCTTCATGTACTGACTTCCTATTGATGTGATGAGGTTTTGAGCACAGCTAGTTTACTGAATGCCCTGGTAAAGCGAAGATGAATAAAATTAAAATAAAGAATGTATAAATTGTAAAACAGAAAAAAAAAAAAGGTAATAGAAGCTTTCAGAGTCCCATGAGCTGTTTTTAAAACGTTTTTTTTCTCTAAGAACTACTCGTTTCCTTATGTCTTTCCCTGACAACTTTTTGCTTTTTATCTCATTTTAATAAAAAGATAGCATTTGAGAGCATCTCAGAATACAGCATCTCAGCCTCTGCCTTTGTTGTTTAAATTACAAAAAGAAGACAAAAAAAAAAAAAAGAAAAGTCAAAACCCAAAGCCTTTCAAGAGAACCTCATCAACGCGTTTTGGGCTTCCTTTTTAGGATTCAGAGCTTCTTTAACTGCCATTAAAATCAGGAAACTTGATCATCCCCTCCAAAAAACCCACATTGAAATAGGACTCCGGTGCAATAACAGAAAACAATACTTTATCTGACACTATTTGTTGTGAAGCAGAGGCTTAACAATGATAGGAAAAGGTGCTACCCCCAGACTTTCCCTGAGCTAGTGTGTACGTCTTTACTTTGCACTTACCTTGCAGAAGATTTGAAAGCAGGAGCGTTCCTGAGCGGTCAAGTCCTGGGCTATGGAGACCATGAGGACCTCATGACTTCTCAGGGGGCCCTCTGCAGGCCATGTGCCACATGCGAAGGAGAGAGATGAGGACAAGAAGACCCTGCAGTGTAGAAAGATGCTGGGGGGATCGCATTGAGTTGGTAGGGGATTGCCTAGGAGGAAAGGGTGCTTATCCTTCAGGTAGCAAAGAGATGTTACCATGGCTGCCCAGCTGAGTATTGTAGCAGGGCTGAACAGCTTGGAGGAGGTTAATTCAATATCTGCAAATGCTTTGGAAGGAGCATATTGTTTCTTTTGCAAGGTTTCTACCAGAAGATAGTGAAAATTGTTATATAAACTGGAGAACCACGGAGAACTATGTTTAGACACCCTAGTAGGTCACTTACCAGTTAATTATTTACAGGAGGAAAAAAAAAAACCAACACAGTGGAAAATACTGCATTTTCTGTGTTGGCTTTGGACTACATTTGTTTACAATCTGTTACTTTGAAACTCGTGTCAATAATATATATCTATGAAAGGAAATGTTTTATTCCAATGTCTTCTTTCTTAATATTTGGTCTTAACAGCTACACTTGTTGTGGTAAGAAGTGGCAAATGCTTTTTCCAGATCTCAGGAGAAAATCAGACCCATTTTGATAATTTAAAAATTTGAAAATACATGCTTTCACCATGATGAAAAAATGCAGGTGCATGCAGAAGAGATAGTTCTTTTTAGAGGGTATTACAGTGATTAATTCAATGATGTTATTTCTGGTCAGCATAATTATTTGCTGGGGGCTGAATAACCAGAATTTTGGGTAGCTGTTGGCCAAAGGTCTGTATTAAGATCTGGGTTTCCTAAGTGTCACTGTTCTGTGTCATATGACAAGGAATATAATAGAATTAGTTTATTATAGCTACAAGCTCTTTCCTGTTAAGCAAGACCTCTTTCAAAGATTAGGCATGTGTCAATATAGTGACTGTTCAAAGCATATAGTCAGTCCTATCTGCTGGGAGAAGAGAGCTTTTGGTATACTTTTGTATCATCTATGATGTTTGAGCGTGCTTTAGGAAAGGAGCCTCTGAAAATGATAAAATTATGGGTTTATTAGCCATACTAACTGTCAACAAATGGTAAGTGATTTGTTTAAACAATCAAGCACTACAATAATTAGTATTATAATATAACATGCAGGAAGTTTTCATGTCCTATAAATACGTGTAAGACATGGGAAATTGGTCTTTTGGGGCTGATTCTATAATAGAGCAGTCCAGATAATTGAGTTTGTGTAGTAAATGAAGTACAATATAAAGGGATTGGATGGTAACATATGCAGTCTTCATTGGTGTGGATTGGTTTGCTTGAACAACTATTGATAGCCCAGCATGATGTATAGGAAATCTCATAAGGAAGATTTAAAGATGAAGACTTCAGATGAGACATCATCACATTTTCCCTTAGCAAAATGAAGGTAGGATGAAACAAAAAGTAGGGTGGGATGACACACACATTTTCATACTTAGACTGAAAAAGCTCTTACCTAGAACCGCTTTCCCACGGGAAAAGTGAAGCTGAAAAATGTTTTGAGGTAACATTCAAAGCCCACAAGAGCTTCTAAAATAATCACCAGACTAAAAGTATCTTCATATAGAATTTGGTCAAACTCAGGCTAATATTACTAGATTCCCATTGATTTCAACAGAAGCCAGATCAGACCCTAAAACACTTTTTTCAGTTATCTTAAAAACAAATGAAATGGGCAATTCTATGTGCAAGCAGTAAACAATTTTATAAAATGTGTCTATCAGATTTTTTTTTAAGAATAGAATGTTCAGTTTTATGCAGATGAAAAAAGCATAGAAACATCTTTATTCATAGAATAGTATTATTTATTGTTTAATATTGCTGACATTTGCTCACTCAAATAACCAGAAGAAAATTGGTAGGTAAGTAGACAATATAGGGAAGATACAGCACTGTCATAATAGAAAAACACTTACTCAGTCACTTGAACTAATGCACTTTCTTTCATGTGAAGAATGTTGCCCAAATTATACATGGAGTCCAGGCTAACTGAACTGTATATTTTGCATTAGGTTCCGTGGTACATAGAACCGTACCCACACAAAATAGGCTTCTCAAATGATAAAATAAAATTTCCAGCTCATAGCGCACAGGACAGAAATTAAGAGCAAATTGAAAATTATAGTTTTCTTGCTACAACAAATATGGTTTACATTTATTCCTATGTAAATTTTAGCTTGTCTTGTACCACTGAATTATTTGGCAGAATTTGCTTGACCTTAGTGGAAACAGAATCCTTGCAGGAGGTCTGTGACCAGGTTTACATGGGAGAGAACCATAATTTCTTCATTATGGTTTTGATAAGGATCTTCTTTGGGATTTTTTCCATGGTTCTACATTTTGATCTCGATGGAGCTGAGCAGCACAGTTACTCAAGCAAAAGGTACCCAGCTAAAATTTAAAGACTCTTGAAGATGGCTAAGCAGAGCTGACATGGGAGCTGCTGAAATGCTCGATGGGAGCAGGACTCCAGGCACACAAGAGACCTAAGGGAGGAAGTTCTTAGAGTTTCCTTCCTTATATTTCGTTCCCAAGAGTTTTGCTCATTATTTGATTCTCAGAGGCAATCTAATCACTGCTGGCATCACTTAACACTTCTGGGTTCAGTTTCCCAGTCTGCCACTTGCACTTAGAGTAATTTTCTCTGGTCTCCGTGTATCCTAGTTTACTTATTTTAAATAAAACCTGTTTTGTTATTTATTTTATTCACTGGAATTGAATGAGATTGATTTATTTAAAATGTTTATATATAAATAAACATTATATATGGAGAACATTACCTATATAATTTTAAATAAAATAATATAATATATTCTTCTTAATATATTATCTATTTATAAAGTACATAGAGAACTGCAAGCAAAATGATGCACATGTTTATGTAAACATATGTATGTGTCTAGATTATTGGAAATTACATCAGTACTTGTGAACTGACAAAAAAAGTCACTTCTGATATCCCAGTTAAAGTAATATCATCTTTACTTCTTTCTTCTGCATTGATTTTTCTCTTTTAAATTGCCTTATTTTTCTCTAAGTTAAAGCCTTAAGTGAGGAAATCTCTTTGCAAGTCTCCAAATTAAGAGTGAACACACTTGATTAAAGGAACTGTTGGCCTTAACTGGGCTCCTCACCTCCATTAGAGTAAAATGTATTTGTCCCAGATGTTTATATAAGTGTATAATGCATACAATATTTCTACACAGGCAGCTTAAGGTTTTGAGGACATTATTTTTAAAGTGTCTCTAACCAGATGTGCTTTGTGCTCATTCTTTCATTTCTCTGACCATCTCTAAACATTTTACTTTACCCATTTTCATAAGGATTCCATTCACAGGCAACTTCAAAAGCTTTGTACCAGTCTTCCTGTTGTATAGGATGCAAGGGGACCCGTCATCTCAGCCAGCATCCCTGCCATGAGCCATTTATTGCAACAAAAGGCACCGTGTTAACGACATGGCTCATCATCAGTCAGTCCTGGTGCAGAAGGTGTCAGATCCACTGCTGGAGAACAAGGATAATTTGGACTTTGCTTTTTGAAATGGAAAAATGTCAGGGGCTGTGAACAAAGTCACCTGTAAATTGGTTGATGATTTTCTACTGTTTTTCATAGTAAATCCCTACTCTGAACTGCTTTTTTTTTTTTTTTTTTTTTTNTAGTTTACCCTCACATATTAAATTTAAAGGAATTTTATAAATTTAAATTTCTTTTCTAGTGTGAAATGTTTTTTTCATGATCCTGTAACTGAAAGGGCTGAGAAATCAGTACTGTAGAAATTGGAAATATGTTTATAGACGTCTCTAGAAAATTATAAGCCTGCCTGCCACTGACGTATATCTTTTAATGTTTTGGTCTCACTTTTGACAAGTTTAACACTAAAGTTGGCCAGAACGCAGCTGCATGTGCTGATAGGAGAACATCAGTTTTAACTAGTAGTTGGGCTGGAAATAATTGTACAGGCCTTTCAAAGGCTTTTGCTCAGTTTTTTTCTTCCTGAGTTTTTGTAAAAAGTTTGATTACTGGTGTGAGAGTTTATCGCTATATCCTTTATTACTGCACTGTTTCTCATTCTTTTCTTTTTTTTCTTAAATATACAACTAAGCAAAATTGAAACTTATGTGTCCGAGGATTTCAGCACGATATATAGCTCTTTGCATTGAACTTTGGAGGAATAATATTTCTGGAGATAAAGAACTGATGTACTATAAGACCCCAGATTTACGGTAACCATTTTTGAGCTAGGTAAATAAGCCACCAGCTTGCAAGCACGTGCATGACTCATTTAACTGCAAGTAGTGTTTACTTGCTCTTACTTTAAACACATGCTTAAAATTAAGCATGATCATAAGTGTTGAAGAATCAGGGCTTCCACACATAAAAGGAAAAGTGAGACATGCAAGTTATTTGCATTCAGCTAAAGCATTCAATATGGAGTCTCATGAAAATTGGACTAAAAAATTAATTCCGTTTGGTTTGAATATACATGCTCTTCTGTGGTTTGAAGAGTGTTCAAAGGAGCTTGGTAAACAGTTAAGTAGCAAGTATCAAACTAGGTTAAGGTGTCTAGTGAGGTACCACAGGGATCTCTATTAGGTTTTATTTATTTAAGTGTCATTAAGAACTAGAAGAGGGATTCTGTTAGTGAGGCATATAAAATGAATGTTAATGACCACAGTTTAATTAAATTCACAGTTAACGCTAAATTGGAAAGAAGTTGCAAACAATAGAGAAAAAATAAAGAGAGAGATAAGCATCCGGACAGGACAAAATAAACTAAGGATCAGTTTGAGAAAACTGATACAAATGGGGAAAAATATCGTAATGCAAAAAGCAGATGTTCCATAGGAGGAAGAAACAAATAATGCAGAAAGACTGAGGAATGACAGTGAATAGTAAAAACCTCCACACAACTTTTTCTTCTCCGTGTGTCTGTATTCAGAAAGTATTATGTCATGGGGCTGTTTTCCATACTACTTTTGCACACTGCCCCATGATATCTTGTTCCTATATTGAAGTTGTTTTTTTTATTGAAAATATATTGATTGATTCATTTAATGGATTACAAAATAAAAAGCACTGTCTCAGAATGCTGGAAAAGACAAGAATCAGTTGTGCAAGCAGTTACCTGAGACCATAAACACCTGAAGACAGAATGGATTTTATTTTGGACAGTAAAGGGCATCTTATCTATTGGTAAAAGAAGGGAAGTAAAAATAGTCTGATGTGGGTTCCTTTATACAGTGGAAATATTTGTGTTGGGGCAGGGTGGGGAACTATAAGGCATCACTTGGACTTTTAAAATCCATAATTTTTGAAATTTGGAATGATTCTACCTAACTGAGAGTCATTATCCTATTGAAAAAAACAAACAAACAAACAAACAAAAAAACCCAACAAACCACCAAAACCCCCAAAAGTTTATTTGCCAGCAGCAATTTCCTTAACAGAGGACAAACCCTTGTAAGCAAGCCATATGTTTTTTGACTCTGACTCCTAAGTTTCTATGACACAAATCGTTCCTACACATAAAATGCCAGTGAGGTGTTTGTAGTGTCTGGTTTATGTGGTTCTATACCCTGCTAGGAGACAAGATTTTCTCCATTTCAGTGATTTTTCTTTTTTACACAGCCGTGTTTTCTATACAACTTGTGACTGCATCGCTGACTTGGAATACGCAGCGGCACACCTTTCAAACTTTGAAAGCTCTGGCAGAGGTGCCCTTGGTGTCCTTATTATGCAGCTTTGGGGAACAGGACAGTGCAGGTTTCAACATGAAAGTTAAAAGGGGAACTCATTTGTTATTTTCTGCATCTTACTGATGTCCATTCCTTCCATAGGCCCCTCTGATTTATCATCCTAAAGCTACAGAATGGCTGTAGTTGATGTTCTGTCAAAGCTGCAAGGGGAATAACTAACAGCTGTGCATGGATTGTATTGGAAAAACCCCACATCCTATGATTTTACTTGTTCCTTTCTAGTTGCAGTTGGAAATGGTACTAACAGATGCAGTTTAGTAGTCTGTTCAATTTACGCGTTTTTTGCCTTGAACATAATGTATCCAAAGGAGTATTTGCACTTCTTGGTTAATAGAAGATGGTTAAACCACAACTTATAAGCTGAAATGCATCTAACGTTATCTAATTAGCTCTGTATTTATTACCTAACATGCTCTTATTTTCTTTCTCTATTTGCTTCTCAAACTCGTGATTCTTGACATGGTTACCTTCTCCTTTATCCAAAAGTAAGCGTGCACAACACTCGAGACCAGGTTCCAAAATGAGGCATTAGTCACTTGCAGTGAATTGAAAAATGGTTGAAAATGTTAACTGAGCCATCCCTAGCTCTGAAGATATCACACCTTTTTCTCGCTGAAGGCTTCCAGGAAATCAAAGTTGTCCGCATGCTAAGAAGCACAGTTTAACTGGGTGCTATCTCACAGCAAAGTCTGAGGAGGATTCAGAGGGTAGTCTGCCAAAAGCCCCTGAAGCTGCCAAGCAAGCCTGTGCTCTAAGAGCACACCAAAAGCACTTGGACAAGAGAAAAATCTCATCACAGATCACGGAGTGGCCATAGCAGGAGATGGTTTCAGCACACTCTGTACAACAGGGTGATAGCTAGAGAGCATAAGACCAGGATGCAGGGGGGGCTGCACTCAATTTTTGCCTGTGTGACAGGATTGAAAAGTCCACATCTCTGTTTCTCCTAGGAGTGCCCTGTTTATGCATTTTATCCAATGGCGGTTTCAGATAAAACACATAAATACTCCTTTATATGAAGCAATCATTGAACAAAATTGAAAGGAACAGCTTTTGATGTTCAGACTGGTGTCCTAGATTTCCTACTGCTTCTCCCTCTCTCTCTTTCTCCTCCCATCTCCCTTCACCCAACTCCATCTCATCTATCAGTTAACTCTGGTACACTGAGAGGTTGGATTCACATTGTAGGACATTCAATTCTGCATGCATTGGATTAAGTGCTTTTTGTCCAATTTGTCTTCAAGATTTCGTTCTGGGAGTTGAATAAACTTGCAAAACTTGATGATTGGGTTCCTAGGACCCTGTTTTGAGTGCATCTGTTTCTACAGGGAAGCAAATAGCATCTTTCAGAGAAAAAGTGGTAAAGCCATGTTGTGAGGAGGCTGATGCGGAATGCAAATATGTGGCTTCACCAAGATAAAACTGTGCAAAACAAAACAAAAAATCTTCTGTTTACATTTTAAGAGCACTAAACTCAGGTATTGTCTTGAAAATGTCATTATTTAAAAGATAATAGCCAGCTGTAGTCACACACCTTAGTGAGTCATTAAAATAGAAATGAATAGCAAACAATCTGAATTAGTAAGAAGGTGCCTACAGCTACTGCTTTAGGTTTCAGGTTTTTTAACTTCTTTCTCTTCTGATGTCTATGATAAGTGACAAAAAAAATACATTCCTGTTTTTTCCTTATTATTCTTCTTTCCTTTCCCTGGCTGAAGGACCTCCCCCAAAGTATAGTGTGTAGCTTACAGGTATTTGGTCTTTCTTTTATGAACATTGGCCTTGGCTTTAGCAGGAGAGAGAGATTTTCCTTCAGTAAGGTACAATTAAGTAATCAGGGGAAAGAGCAGCCTGTCCTTAATAAGCTGATAAAGACCTCTTAAAGTCAGCATCCCATTTTTCCTACACATATCAAGGCCTTATCTACTGCAGAAGTTTGAACTGCTGTAATGAGATCAAGAGAAACTGTCTTCATCCTAGGGTAGCAGTCCACTAGGACTTGAACCAGTGCAACTATTTTGGAAGGAAACCACACGCCCACCACCATATCTGTACTGATGTGAATGCAGACCAGGCCTATATAAAATGTGTTATGTTCATGCCGGAAAAATTGTGGGCTTTGATAAATATACAAGAAGGATAAATTCTACAAAAAGTAATTTCCAAATAATTAAAAAGAATTGCTGCTGGTCCCTTTTTAACCAAAAAGAGTAACATTCTAAATGATTCTTGTTAATCATAGAAAAGATCAGATGGAGTTTCCCATAGTTGTGATTCTGTTTTAGCTTCCTGAAAGACTTCTTATGAAGAGTGAAGTTGAGATGTCTACCATTTTTTGTTTTATGCAACTTTATAAAGAAGGAGTTATTTATATAGTTCTTGTTTCTATTGCCGTTTCAGTGAAAACCCTTTATAAATTTGTTCTTTCTCCTGGGCTATTAAGTGCTGTATTAACTCAACCCTCTGCCACCAACTTATGTCAGGCATGGCAAACCAAGCAAATAAGTTCTGTGTCACTTAAAAGTAAGCCTATTTGCAGTAAAAATGGGGCCAGTTCCAACTGCTCACCTGAGTTAGTGAGATTTTCACTGATATCAGGCCCATCTTCTCTTTCAACCAAAGGACTGAAGAACCTTGAACTGCAGGTGGTTTTACACTCAGCTATGAACCATCTGTCCTGTTGAGACCTTGTATTTAAAAAACATATTGGGACTCTCAGACAAGAGAAAACCTGTAGTTGCAGGGCACAGACTCCCAGCATAGGCAGTATGAAAAGGAGTGTCAGGAGGAGCAGGATCCAGGAGGAGCAGGATGTAATGTTGCATTGTAGAGATGCACAGATACTGTGTCCAAGGACATGGTGCAGGTGTACCTGAGATGGCTTTAACCTGCTACTGCCCTAGCCAATGGTACTATGCCTGTGTTCACATGGGTTTCATCAGCTGAGGGCTTAAAAATGCTCTGGAGAGCCTTGTAGCATCTATGCTAGCTCCTTTCCACCACAGTCGGACAGCTACTGATAATGGAATAACCTGGTTGAAGTTAGCTTAGATATCAAAGTCACTGCTTTGGATTCTAGTATTCTTGTATTTGGATTTCAGATTTAGACAAGGGACCTTCTGCATGCAGTGAGCTTCCAGTGGCTTTGCTGGTATGAGGTTGCTGGCTGTGGGGCTGCAGAATAATTCCTGTACCCTGATTTTCTTTAACAAGAACACAGTCATACTTCCTTCTGGAAAAATATGTGCTATAATGAACCATTTTACCAGGTTTCTCTTGGTGGGATTTCCCATAAATTCTTCTTGCAGGAGCAAAAAAAGGTAAAATTAATGGCATTTAATAGAAGTGAGGAGCTGGAGAAGGTTGCCCATTATGCCTACAAGAAATTGTTGGAGACAACCAGTGAAGTGGATTCCCGTTACTTTCCTATTATCTTTTGTTCTCTCTGATTACACAGACAAACAACATTATCAGTAACTCCTCAGTCCCTAGTTGTCCCAGTGTCCTCTTTCAGAAGGGTTTCCCAAAGTAGAGCGGATGTTACAACAAATTCATCACAGCTTCCTTGTCAGTGAGTTTCTGTGGGCTAAGAGGGATGGCCCATATTTTCCACCTTCTTGTTCTTTCTCCTACCCATCCAAAGCACCGAGACTCACATCTGGAAAGTCCCCAGGGGAATGATATTACACAGCAGCGGTGCATGGCTGTTTCATAGAGCTACTGAACTTTGAATGAAATGTGTCTCTACAAATGATCATTTAGTACAAACTCCACGAGAAACAACAAATACACAAACAGAAGTAGGTATAAAACTTGACACAGTCCTTTCAATTTTGCTTGAAGCTCCATATTAAAAAAGGTTGAAAAAAAAAGGAGTGCAATGGAACATTTCACGCCTCAATTTAAACCATTGTTTTTCAAAGGAAATGTAACTTGAAATAACCATGTATTTCTTACTAAGTGGAAGCAAGTGTTATGCAAACAAAGAGTCATGTGTGAAAGTAATTCTTATCTTGCTGCCTGGACTAGTTGGGGGATAAAATAAAATAAATCCAAGTCAGGTCCAAATAGAAAATGGAACTCAAACCTCTGGAGCACATGGAACAGGGACTGAAAATGCTGTAAATCAGGGGAAGTCAATTGACTGCAGTAGGAAACATGTTCTCTTTGTGCACACCTGTAGGTCAGGACTAGCAAACGCACTATTAAAAGCAATATCCCTACTTAATTTTTAAGGACTGTTTACAGATCAAAGTGCACTCATTATGAATATGGATGTCATGTTTAAATAGTCCCTGCTTTACTGCCATATAAAGTACTCTTAAAATATTTCCTTTTTACTGTGAAGTAAAACATTCTTGGCACCACCAGTCCTCCCCTGCTTTAAATATCGCTCCTACTAGCAAATGGTAGATCTATAAAATAGCATATTTAAAAGTTTTTCACTGTAGCTCACATCATCGCAAGTGGACAACAGAAAAAGTCCAAGCTACATCATCCATAGGACTCAGGAAAAGCTCTGGTTGTTTAGGACAGCTTCTGAGCCTGCTACAATAGGGGGGTGATATTGCACTCAGTAGACGGCTCCATGGATTTAACAAGAGTTTATATGAGGACAGCTACTGAACACTATGAGTAACAAAACAAATATGAGCTCTCAGTAGCTCACAGGTGTATCTTCCCTGTGCTTGAGGTCAGTGTCCCCATTTTACTGAAACCAGGTTATGAGCTTGCTGTCTCCTCCTGCTTTCAACCCCTCTACTATGTCCTCGGCCATCCTTTTTCCTAAATGCCTGCCCCCTCCCTCCGCTGCAGGCTGTACAGCTTTCTTTTCATTGAAATGCAAAGATGCCCTTATGTGCAAAGGAGCTCTTGAGCCATAAATCAACAGAGACTGGGAATGTGTTTCACAAAAATATTGTTACTTGTTTTGTCTTTTTTATGCTCTTTTAGATGATATTAGACTGAATGGACCTTTGATTTGATGTACTATGACATTCTTAGTTTCTTGTGGTTTTCCTTATCTGTCCAGCCTTCACTGCACTGTTGTACAGCCTACCTCAATGTGCCCAGCTGAGTTTTGTGTCATGATGTGTCACCAGTGGTACACTTCTAAACAACCTAGTCCTGAGATACAAACAACAGTAGCTGAAAAGCAATAGCAAAATTTTTCCTACCATGTTCTTCCAGATGGTGTCTCTTCTCCAGGAAATGTACTTCAGAATAAATGGGCTGACTTTGCAGTGTGTTTTGAAGGCTGGGGCATTCAGGTCAGGATGAACTAAGGCAGCAAACAGATTTCTTAGTAGGGCCCTTTGGTGAAAACACTGTCTTCTGTCAGTTGATGGTAGAGGGTGGGGTTGTAGCCCAAGCATCATAGCTTGGAAGAGGTAATCAGGACTTCCTAGTGCTTTCCCAGTTTCCAGGTAAATAACCTTTGAATTTTTGATGGGCTATCAGCACTTTAAAAAAGGATTACCTTAACTCATCCTATTCAGAGAGGATATTTGATATTAATACTTTCCTAATATTTAAAGGCTCGGAACTTGTATTCTTCAGTATCTGGGTTTAGCACTGCTATCTTTAGTATACAGTGCTTCAGATTAGTAGTGTAGATGTTATTCCATGCATTTTGGAATTTCTGTACTACTTCTTACCTTCTAAATACACCAGAGGCAGTGATCTTCACTGACATCGATACACCGGAGAGTTTGATAGTCTTGAATACAGTTATTCTTTAAAACAAGCCTAAATCAGGAAAAATGTGACTGGAGTCAATGCAACCATCCATGTGTAAAGACAACAGGACATGAACAGACAGGAGACTGATGTACAAATTGCTTCCACCAGTGTAAAGTATAATACCTGTTTGTCATCCCTAATTTGAACTTCGTCTTGTACTTTGTGAACTGTATTAGTTGTTCTATGTGGCTGTGAATATAATAATACATCTCTTGCCACTGGTAAAAGCACAGTGGGATTTTTTATTTTTTTTTTGTACAACCTGAAATTACAAAAGCAGCCAAGCAGAGTTTAGTCAAACCTAGAAAGCAAATATTTAAGTAAGACTAAGTCTATAAATAATGGTAACAATCAGCTCAGGTTGTTACCAGTTCAGGAATAAAGGCTTTGTAAATGGAAATGCTTTCATGTCATAATTATAATGCAAGGGAAATCAACATCCTTTAGTCTTATAAAACAGCTTGGAAAAAAGACACTAGGAATGAAGTGGTCCTTATTCTTACCTCAGGTTTAATCCCGAGAGAGGCAAAGTGTCTTCAGTTCACATCAGTTTCAGTTTGAGTTGATGGAGGTGCATTCGATGTCCCACAGAGTCTGCCCCTCACACCTGCTTGGGGTTTCTTTCATCCTCTAAAGCATAGATGGCCAACTTTCATATCCTAAAGTTGTTTTTTTTATTCCCAGCCAGGTGCTATGGGGTCAAACAGATATAGACATATTGCTACAGTGCTGCTCCAGTCGACCAGACCAAACCCAGTTCTGCACCTTCTCCCTCCTACAACATAATATAGGAACAGACCAATTGCTGCCTGGCCAGTGTTCCCCAAGCCAGAAAAATGTCCTTACAGGCTGAGTCCTGGCCCTGAGCCATCTGCTGACTAGTTTGGCACAAGACTATTCCAAATCTCTTCCCTTTATTCTTCCTACCTCAAGGATCTGAGTGATTAGATTCCAACCTCCTTTCCAAAACCACCATTTTTACAATACTGGCAGTGTGTCTGCTAGTGACAACCTCTTCCTAAAAAATGAGCTTCTTCCTGTGAGTTATTCTGAAAGGTTCTGTAATACTAATCTGGTGCAACCCCACTGAACAGCATTACCCTTTGAAACCTTTGCTAAGAATTGCTTGTCTCATTATTTTCCTCTGTTTTCAGGGCAGTGGTACGGCTTTTGGTGTGTTTTCCTTCATTTCAACTGAGATGATGTTTTAAAAGCATCTGCTAGAAAAAGTCTTTCTGAACTCTCTCCCTCTCCTAGGAAGGAGGCAAAACATTTTTATAATAATTACTACAAGGTATATTCTATTTTTAATTATACTCACAGTAAATTAAAATAACCATCATAAAAATTAACATTGTAATTAAATGGAATGAAAAGACTTTAAAGATAAAGGCTTTAAAACTAAAGGCTAGTGTCTGCTTTTGCTTATGTGAACGAAGAGTCGTGCGGCATAACATAAGTGGCAACACCAGTGCTGAGCTCAGTGGTATCCACTGAAAATCAGAGGAGATGAGGGGAGGTGGGGGGCTCCTTAACATGAGAAGCCGGTGAAGGAAAAGACAACTATCAATTTGCTGATGTGCTTTACCCTTGTCCATTATGATTTAGTTCCTTAACATTGTCCAGTGAAATATATTCATATCTGTAACAAAGTTCTGAATATTGAGGAACTGAGGACGTAAAGATTTCCTGGTGGCGGATGCATTTCTGTAGGAGGCAAATAACAGACACAGAAGAAAACTGTGGAATGCATGGGGCACTGTAATGGGCAACATCTTGATGGATGGATGGGCAAGATTTTCCCTTTCCTACTCTAGATATCTCATGGTCTTTTGATCAAGCCACTGCCCGTCTGTTAGCTGTCCTTTTGACTCTGTAGCTGCTGCTTTTTCTATATCAGCTAGGAACAGCCAAACTGGAAATAAGGTACAACTTTTAACTGTGCTGGTAATTAATCATCAGAATTACTTCACTACCTCACATGCAGTCCTTAAGTCAAACCTGGTTATTTTCCTAACAGATGTATTTGAACTTAACCACCCACGTCACTGGACTTGATGCAGTGAAAGAGTGTGGCTTATGTTGTGCCCCAGGTCAGATGAGATGCTCATACCACTCCCCTTTGGATTTAAGGATTCATGAATCAAACCCGGTTCTTTGGTTTATTTCCAAAGACACTAAGTAAAACAATCAGAGACAGTCCCCGAACAAACAAAACTGGCTGCCTTGCATCAGTGGAAGTAAATTCATTTAAAATGTGTTTTGACACCTAAGCTCAACCTAGAAAAAGAAAGCTTCCCTTTCATTGGTAAGCTCCACCTCACCTGCTTAAAAATATTACCACAGATGAAATTTCCCTTTTTAACAATAAACTATTTAGTAAATGTTGGACTTCAGCCGCTCACCTTTACAGCCAAATCATTAATTATGACCTTTTTAGTGCTGTTATTAAGCAGTCCCCCTCTTCTCTTTCAAATTATTTTCCTTTTCTAACAGTGAACCTTCTGTGACAGTGGCTTATAGACTCGAGCAGTTGTAACACGTAAGTAGCATCCACAGATCAAACAGGAAAAAAAGTTTACTGGAAAGGGGCAATGCAGCAAAGACAGGAGGAGGCAGTACATGGATGGGCAAAGAAATGACTATTTTTAATTTGTCCCTGTTATGAGCCAGGATTGTTTGGGGGTCACTCTGCAGGGACAGCCATTGGGATTCACAGAAACGTGGAAGTTTAAGTCATATGAGTCTCTGCCTTCTTAAGGGAGATGAGAAGGCTGCAGGCATCTGTCCAGCAGGTCGTCACCCAAAGCAAGCATGGTGGGCTGCCCATGGACACCTGCTCCCAGCAGGGCTGCCTCCGGCACTGGTTATGCTATGGCCTGGGCACTGCCTGGGGAGCACTGGGCGGAGGGAAGGGTCCCCATCTGAGGAGGATCCATCACGATCGCCCTGGAGACTTCCCCAACACAGTTCATAGAAAGAAGGAGCAACTTTTCCCTTTGAATAAAAGAGGTCCTCCCTTTACATCTGCCCAGGCATTGTGCCCAGAGGGGATGGGAAGACATGGGGGGATCTGCTCTTGGAAGGGATGAGAGCTGCATTACCCAACACATTGGTTCAACTGCAGCTGCATCAAGCTTGTATACTTGCATTTGTTCGTGCAAGTAAAGACTACAGTGCTGACGTGTTTGGTGCGAGAACAGAGGTCACTTGTGCCCTTGCTCGCGCATTCGCTGAGGCTAACCACCCACTGGCCACTTCCCAGGCTGCCAGTCACACTGCGCACTAGCCTGGTGGGAATGCTTTCCCTTCTTTGCTGAATCTCCGAGGCATTTGGTGAGGGACCTACTCATGAGTTAGTGCAATGTGATGAGCAGAGGTGAGAGGCAGTCTTCTCATAGCTACCTGTGGCATTAAAATTGAGATACCTTTTTTCCTCAGTAAGTTAATTTTAAATTTTATTCCTCCCTTTCTTCCTGCTTTTCTCTCTTCCTGAGATGCTACAGAGGTTGAAATCACCTCAGGAGAACTGAAACAGAGATCTGCTGCCACCTTCCGATCACTTGGAAATCCTTCCATGTCCCCAACGCAGAAACTGTGCTTTGTAATAGAAGTGGCTACATTTCACTAAATGGTGAAAATATCCTTCTGTCATCTACAGCTGTACCTTGTATCAGTTTTCATCAAAAATACACTGAGAACTTTGGAATAAATAAAATATTGCGTGAAATATTTAGGAGTCCCATTCCTGTGCGTATAATATAGAAAAGCATCACACGCTCAGCTCCAGTGTAGGTACCCAAAGTTTCCAGTGAGCTCAGTCAGTATTAGAATCAGAAATACTTTTGTGTGTCATGCTCAAAACTGGAAACAGCCCCAGGATCCAGCTTATTCTGAGCAATCACAAGAACTTGAAACCCTTTCATTTATTAAGAACCTCTTTAAGTTTATAGTTTGTAATATTGGCATGGCAGGAATGGAAAAGGACATAAGCAAACAGCCTATTCCTGTTGATGGAGTTTTTAAAAAACTCAGGGGGCTGTCCCTTGGCTGCTCTGTAATCACTTATTTCAAACCTTGAATTACTCTGGTATGTAAGAGTCAGAAGGCCAACCGCCTCCTGGGCTGCATCAAAAGAAGTGTGGCCAGCAGGGCGAGGGAGGTGATTCTGCCCCTCTACTCCACTCTCGTGAGACCCCACCTAGAGTACTGCGTACNCCTCTTTCCAACCTAAACCATTTAATGATTCTATTGATTTATGATTCTATGTAAATACTGATAATAGTTAAATATAACAGAAAGTGGCCACATACACATGTGTACACCCTATCCATCTGTCAGGATATTTTCCTGGGTCTTCAGCACCAAATCCCTGACCTTTACCACTTGAAATAAAGGCTCTTTTGTCTATAAGCAAAGTAGCAGGCTGAACAGTAATTTTGGCCAGCCACAAGAAAGACAGTATTAAGCATTCACTTCTCAGAGGCATCAATATTGCTAATGATTTCAAACCCCTGACTCAGGCCTCCTGAAACCATTAGACAGGCCTTACGATCATCAGCGCTTAAGACAACAATAAAGATGTAAGGAGGGTTTTTATTTTTCATCTGTTTTTTGAATCTTCACAATTCTGTGTTTTAAATTTTCGTCAATCACCCTGGCAGACGATTTTTAGGGGAAACTCAGCTTGTCCTGTGATTACCTGGCTGCAGGAACTGGGGTTTTAAGGGAGGGAAAACCACACACACACACACACACAAAAACCCCAAACCCAATGAAAATGTTAAATATTGGATGGCTATGAAATCAGGAAAATCAGCAGCATGAACGTAAGCTTTTTGCAGCCCACCAAAGTGAGCAGAATATTAAAGCCCCCTTAAGCTGCCAGTACTGTGTCCAGCTTTGGAGTCCACAGAAGGACGTGGACCTGTTGGAACAGGTCCAGAGGAGGGCCATGAAGAGGATCCAAGGGCTGGAGCACCTATCCTATGAGGACAGGCTGAGAGAGGTGAGGTTGTTCAGCCTGGAGAAGAGAAGGCTCTGGGGAGTTCTTANGGAGCACCTATCCTATGAAGACAGGCTGAGAGAGTTGAGGTTGTTCAGCCTGGAGAAGAGAAGGCTCTGGGGAGTTCTTATAGCAGCCTTCTGGTATCTGAAGGCCGCCTACAAGAAAGCGGGAGAGGAACTTTTTACAAGGGCATGTGGTGATAGGATGAGGGGTAATGGCTTCAAACTGGAAGAAGGTAGATTTAGAATAGACATCAGGAAGAAATTTTTGAAGGGGAGGATGGTGAGACACTGGAACAGGTTGCCCAGAGAAGTTGTGGATACCCCATCCCTGGAAGTGTTCAAGGCCAGGCTGGATGGGGCTTTGAGCAACCTGGTTTAGTGGAAGGTGTCCCTGACTATGGGAGGGGGGTTGCAACTAGGTGATCTTTAAGGTCCCTTCCAACCCGAACCATTCTGTGATTCTATGATTTAATCATGGGTACTGTCCCATTACAGAGGTGATGACAGCCCTGCCTCAGACTGACTGCTCAGACTCACGTGAGCTTTGCCGTCCTGACCTGGCCAGCAGAGAAGGCAAGACATCACACGTAAGGCTCCTATCATCCCCTTGCAAAGGAACAAACCCTGGGAGTAACATACCTTGTGGCACCCCTGCTTAGGCATTGTAGGTCCTCGCATCCCCTGGCCCCAGTCCCCTCTGTACCTCCAAGATGAGCTCTGCCCCTTGCCCAAAGGCAGAGTTAGCTGGGTCATACACTGTGCCTCATCCAGTCATAGGGAAAACCATGCCTGAAGGACCAAGTCCTTCTGCCTGAGATCAGAAGTGTGGATCACAGAAATGAAGCTGTGTTTATCTGACAGGCAACGTCAAAACTGAAAGTCTTCCGTGAGTTAGGGAGAGGGACTGGGGACCCTCAGTTTTTGTTGCAGAGCTTAATGGAGGCTGGTATTCAGAAAACGCTCAGCATCCACCCTCAGAAAATCAAGAATGATGATGATCCCTAAAAGTAAAGCTCTGACAGCATTAGTCTTTTCTGAAAATCTCAGCAGGAGTTTTTAATCAGGGTCAGCCTTGTAACGAAGAGACAAGTAATGATTTCCTATAGTCTGTAAAATTCTGATGAAGGTAAAGTAAACATTGTTATTACAGGGTTACAGAGTCAATTTCCTATCACTTTTCACTAGGACTATTGTAGGGAAACATTTGGGTAACCACATGTTGGGCTAAAAAACCCTAAACACTAGCAACGTTTCCTTTTTAGGAAAAGAGACTTGTGAATGATTTAAAGCCTGATTTGGTAATTTGGGCCCTCTTTTACTCTGAAAAGGAATGGAGGAGAAGGGGGAGGGTGCCAAAACTATATTGCACATTACCAGATTTCCAGGATTCTGCATTTTCTTACTCATTAAACTTCACATTGAATATGCATCACTTCTCCGCACACAGTTCCAGCCCTAGGGATTGCGCAGTCCAAATGTATTTTAATTACATTATTTATTATTTAAATTAATTTAATTACAAAAAATAACAGACTCTGCACATGTTCGAAAATGCCATGCTGTACAACTAAATCTTGAGTAATTGTTAAATTTCTTGCAGGCCTCCTGCTAGGAAGTACTGTTTTTCTTTAAAAGTGAGAACACTATTATATCCGTCAGTGGAAAGTTTACACATTGTATTTCTTCTTTCATATGCCGTTAAACATGAGGCTCTCTCATTTCCCCCTTTCTTCAGAAGGCAGGAGACCCATCTGGTAATATTCTGCAGATCAGCATTTCTTAAGGAGAGTTTGATTTAAGTGGTGGTTTTGTTGAAGGCAACGAAAAAGAAACTTATGAACCTGGGTTACAGCACTAGGTCTTGTGTTGTTATTAAAGTTACTCCATGCTTGTTCCATGCCAAAGATAGAGCTGTCTTGAAGCTGGGGAGAATAAGTAAGAGGTATTCTCTTAGTTCTCATCCCACTGTGTTTTAGACTTGCAGCAAAGCAAAAATGTCCAGTGCTTGCATAGCTCTTGACTTGCCAGCTAGTTTTGTTTTGAGAGTTGAAAATTGATGTGGATAAAATAAGAGCTCCTTCATAAGCTTATGTGTTGTTAAAGTTTTAGGAAAAAAAAAAAAAAAAAAAAAANAACCATTTTCCAGACTGATAAGTGTCTGCGTGCCTTTCACTTCCCTTTTCTGACTGGCACTGGGTGCACAGGTGTTGACATACTGTAAGAAGGATATTGCCATCTTTCTCCCCTGGACCAAATTTAGTGATGGAGCCTCTTTTCCTTTCTCTATCTGACCTGGGAATCCAGACCAAAATGTGTGAAAACTCGGAATAGAGCTTTCTTGGATGAGAGAATGCAGCTAAGGGATTTTGTTATAGAACAATGTTCCAACAAAGATCAGGAAACTTTTGAAGAGTTTCCTCTTGGAAAAAAACCCACCTTCTTGACCAGAAGTCAGGTTAATAATACAACTATATTCTTCTTTTCTTAAATCCTAAATGTCCAAAATTACCCCAGACTTCTGTCTCCTTTTCAGCAGGACTTTGATTCTGTAAGAGAGGGCAATGCCTGAAATCTACTGGAGAATTTTCTGCTGGTGTTTTTTATGGATTTTAGTCAACAGTGATAAAAGCTCAGTATAGGCATCAAGCAGGGTGAATGCTGTACAGGAAGTGCCAAGTCACATCAGCCATCTATATAGTTCATATTTTGTTTCAAGAAAGGCTAGTGACAGATAATTCAGTCCTGGTCATTTAAGTAATTGCATCATCTGCAAATATTACCATCTCAGTACTCAGCATCATACCCAAATGGCTAGCAATTATGTTAAACAGTTTTACTCAAACACACTGAGGCAGCGAAATGTTAAGGTATGCAGTGGTGAAAAATGCACTTTTAATTTTAGCCCGGTTTCAGCCAATCTAGCTTTAGGGAATTAGCTGAGGTCCAAAAATATAACTGTACTCCAGGCTGTCTTTGTAGTTGTTGTAGAGAGAAAAGCAGTTGTAGAAGGTAAGTAATCCAATCTAAGTGTCCCACTTGCAATCTATAAATAGTCTACTTTGGAAGAGTCTACCTTTCTCCCTCTCTCTGTAAAGAAGGTCCAGCAGAACTATTCTCTTGGCAGCAATAACGGACAATTTATGAATGCCTTTTTTTTTTATTCCACACTGTAAAACAGCTTATTTGCTGGACTGGCTTCCCCCAGAGACTTAGACAAAGACTTTCTGAAAGTCCTTTCTCTCTTCTTGGTAGAGAGACCCGTGGATATTGTTTACCTTGACTTCAGTAAGGCTTTCAACACTGTCTGCCATAACATCCTCATCGAGAAGCTGATGAAGTGTAGGCTGGATGAGCAGTGATGTGGATTGAAAACTGTCTGAATGGTGAAGCCCAGAGTGTGGTGATCAGCCACGTGAAGTTTAGTTGGAGGCCAGTAACTAGAAGTGTACCCCAGGGGTTAATACTGGGTTCAGTCCTGTTTAACATCTTCATTAATGATTTGGACGATGGGGCAGCATACCCTCAGCAAGTTTGCTGATGACACAAAACTGGGACGAGTGGCTGATATGCCAGAGGGTTGTGCTGCCATCCAGAGGGATCGCAGCAGGCTGGAGAAATAGACTGACAGGAACCTCCTGAAATTCAACAAGGAGAATTACAAAGTCCTGCACCTGGAGAGGAACAACCCCATGTATGCTGGGGGCTGCCCAGCTGGAAAGCAGCTTGGCGGAAAAGCACCTGGGGGTCCTGGTGGACACCAAGTTGAACATAAGCCAGCAACATGCCCGTGCTGCAAAGGCTAATAGTATGACACACTGTCCTTTGACACCCTACACCTTGTCATCGGCATGTAGGCAGGACACCACAGACTTCATCCAAAATGACATGTAGTGCACGCTACTGCCATGTGAGGTGCGATTCTCTCAAATCACATTACCAGTGGTGGAACCAAGGGGCGGCATGACTCTTACTCACATTCAAAAGGCATTTGCACAACTGACTGCTGCTGTCAGATGACCTGGACATTAAGTGTCCCTGATAATCTGCTGGAGCCACAGCATTGCTTATGATCCTGTGTTTGCTATCGGTGATCAGGTGAGTCACTGTGTGGGTTCATCATTGCTCGTCTTTCTTACTGCCTCAATAAAGTTTGGTTTATAACATGTTGTCAGACCCCATTACTCTTTGGACCGCTTGGTATCCTGGGCTGCATTAGGAGGAGTGTTGCCAGCAGGTTGAGGGAGGTGATCCTTCCCCTCTACTCAGTGCTGGTGAGTGCTGGGTCCACTTCTGGTCTCCCCAGTACAAGAAAGACATGGACATACTGGAGAGAGACCAGCAAAAGGCCACAAAGATGACCAAGAGACTGGAGCATCTCTCATGTGAGGCAAGGCTGGGAGAGCTGGAACTGTTCAGTCTGGAGAAGAGAAGGCTGACGGGGGGATCTTATCAATGTGTGCGAATAGCTGAAGGGAGAGTATAAAGAAGATGGAGCCAGGCTCTTTTCAGTGGTGCCCAATGACAGGACCAGAGGCAATGGGCACAAACTGAAACACAGGAGGTTCTATCTGAATATCATGAAAGACTTTTTCACTGTGAGGGTAGCCAAGCACTGGCAAAGGCTGTCCAGAGAGGTTGTGGAGTCTCCATCCTTGGAGATGTTCAAAAGCCATCTGGACATGGTCCAGGACAACTGACTCTAGGTGGCTCTGCTTGAGCACAGGGGTTGTACCACATGACCTCCAGAGGTGCCTTCCAAACTCAACCATTCTGTGACTCTTTGGTGATATCAGAGAATTTTAGTTTAGAAATTATAGATTTGTGGCTTTTTCTTATTTGGTAGTTGTCTTCCCACTTAAACTGGCCCAATGTTACCTATGTAGGTTTAAAAGCAATTTTGTATTTATAATGAGGGTGATGACTGGTGGGCCCAAGCACACTATTTGATTTCTGTAAAGGACTTGAACTTTCTGTTTCCCAACTTCTATTTCTGTGGTTCCTCTTTTCTATGATCTTTAAAAGCTCATATCCATCGTTGGAAGGATTTCTTACCCTCCACCTTTCAACTTTGTCATTGTCTTGTAGTTGCCCTTCAGTATGTTAGTTGAAGATAGACTTATAGTATAAGACTGGTTTTAGCTTTCATCCAGAATGATACCATGGGGAGATATATGCCCCATGCTATCAGGGCCAAAACAAAGTTTCCCTGTTTCTGAAAGTTTCATCTTCATTCTAGAAAGCTGTGTCCTTAGTCACTGCAGCAGAGCTCACAATTTATAGGCCCAGTGGCGAAATTCATGAAAGTTTAGTTAAAATCTTCAAGGCAAGGACCTGAAAAGGTCTCCTCTTCCACGAAAAAACTTAAGAGATTCGTGGTGCAAGGACACTTTCCATCCCGTAACATGAATGACATGTAAGAAATTCATCCCTCACTGCTAGATTAAACATTTTCCCACCTTCCCCAAGTCTCGCTTTGCTACCTGGGAGCGTCATGAAAACAGAGATGAAATACTTCAAATTCGGGATGTATATTTTGGGTACTTTTGAACCCAGTATAACTTTGGACCCAATGGACCTTCATGCGTCTCGTATACTCCTATTTTCTAGAGTCAGGATACATGCAGAGGTGATACCTGATACCTTTGGCTTCTGAGGAGGGTGGCACCAGGCAAGCTTCAATGCAGAATAATCCTACCAGATGGAGCCATGCTTTAGAAAGAGCTGTTCATTTGGCCCTTCTCAATGAGAAATAAAAGGCTGGGGAAATGGGAGGGTGAGTGAATAGAGGGAAAAAGTGATGACTCCACAAAAAATGAGTAGGCTTTGCTGAAAATGAGGTGAGCCCTGGGGCAAAGCAATAATAGAATAGTAACTTAAATTGATAAAATACCTTTCAGCATGGTCTCAAAGGACTGCACAGTTATTAAAACCTAATGCCAAATTTAGCACTACAATAAAAAGACAAAACAAAAGCAGTTCCACAATATAGTGAAATATATATAAAATACCAAAAATAGAGTAACTCTAAACCCTGAACAATCTTACTTTCTGCCTAAGTTTGGGAATATGAAGTGATTTTCAGGGCATTGAGTACTGGACTATGTAGTTTTACACAGAAGACAATAAAGTAAGTAATCAGTACACATTTTTGGGTAGGGGGCGCACCATGGGCAGAAAGCAAACCTACTAATTGTGTCTTGGAAATGCCTTATACTCTAGGAAACAGATTTTTAACATCGTTCATAGACTTTGGATTTAAGATGGTCCGAGAGTTTGATCTTAGAGGGAGAGGAAGGCAGGCAAGGAAGAAATGGACCTTTTTCATTGGTTCATAAGTTAGGCTCAGTCAAAGGATTATTGCTTAAAATACCAGGGTTATGCAGGAAATCAGATTATATCATTGTAATGATCCTTTTTAGTTTCAAGAACAGGCACATCTACCAGTAATTAATGTGTTTTATTTATTGTGGATATAAGAATAGCTGAGACATTCTGGAGCTGGGAGGTTCTTCTTGCACCCTACGTCTGGTCTGGACATCCTATTCTTTCCTTACAGTTCATGGAGAGAAATGGGCTTCTTCATTCATCATTCACCAGCCTCACTATAGGTATCTCGATTAAGAGGTGAGCAACTGTGTCCTAGAAATTCCTGTTTCTCTCCATCAGCTTCACAAGGATTTTAGTAGGACAGGCAATAGAGCTCTCCATTTGGTCAGAATTCTACTTGAACAGTGGGCTGAGGGAAAGAGAAATATTTTCCATTTGTGCAGAAAGAATAGAAGAGGCAGAAAATACTGTACTGGCTGAAATTTAAATAGAAGATATGGATTTTGGATGAGACAGTTGTAGTTATTTCTCATATGCCACCAAGCAATTTTGGAGTAGTTAATGAACACATCCATTTACAGGACATTCGTGTAAAAGGTTTTTTTCTGTTTGACTGTGCTGAATGCAGCTGGGTAAAGTAGAACTGCATTCAGTTATCAAGATATTTATTTGTGTGTCTTGCAATTTATAAAACAAGCTGTGGTCCCCCTCTTGTTCTCTCCCTCCATCCCTTCTCTCTCTGATTTGTTGCTGAGTGGTAAACAAAATCATAGAGAGTGTAATGAATAAGACAGGCTGTTTCTAAAAACTTTACTTACTGATTTACATAAAATGAAAAATACTGTCAGAATTACACAAAAATGAGCTGCTTTGACTTCATACCACTTGAGCAAATACATTATGACTGAAAGCTGAAGAAAAATGCACAACCTGTGACACTTTAAAATGGATATCCCAGAGAAAATGCACTGTCCCTTCCTCTCTGGCTTAACTTCAGTAACCTGATACGTAAATTGCCAGTGCAATCAAGATTTGATAGGTTTAAAATCAATTAGAAGGAACTGGGAATAGGATTGGCAATCTACAGATACTGACTAAAACCTGCAAAACTATAGTTAGGAATGGATCTGGAAAATAAAATCAAGTGGATTTAGAACATAAAGGAAGAAATAATCTAAAAATTAGCTGTTTCCCACAAGGCACAGAGAGAGAGATTCCATTAACTGTTTTAAGGAATGAACTGCTGTCTTCTGCATCTGAAAACAAAGGCAACAGCAAGGCCGATGCTCGCAGGGGTCTCCAAATTACCTCCTTCCACAGTCCTTTCTGAACAAACCCAAGACCACAAGAGTTTGCTCAAAATAGCACAATCTGAAAAGTCCTGGAAGGTCAAATATTGGGAGGGCATAAGGCACAGGTGCTTCATGACCATAGCCTACTATGAGGAAAGTAAATGAACTGAGACTACTGCCCATCTTAAAATATTAAGTGAAAGACAGAGGACACTTTCATTTCAATGCACTTAACATTGCAATGGATTTTATATATCAAGAACGGAAGCATATGAAAAAGGAGAGAAAAGAAACGAATGCAATCCTACAGAAACTGAAGTTAGTAGAAATGGCCTGGAAAATTATGAGCCAAATTTGTCAGAAAGTCAAAATCTTCACCATTTTAGAGAAGTGGATTTTTTTTTTTTAAATATAAAACAAAGAAGGCATCACAGAGCAAGGAAAGGAAAAGTAAATAAAAATCATGAAGCTGTGGTTGTTTGAGGGAATTTAGGTGTAACTGAATAGTAATATATAAAACAGTGAAAGTACTACTGTTGGTAATGGAAATGTGAAGAAAATGGGTATCAAAAAGCATAATTCTAAACCCAAGAAGAAAAGAAAGCAAGGTGGGTATAGATTAACACAGGAAATGAAGAGGATGACCTAAAACATGGAGCAATCCCCCTCCCAGTTCTGCCTGAACACTGATATCTCATTAAACAATATGAGGCTGCATCTTCACCCTGGTGACAGACTGAAACCCTCCAGGTGGCACTTCACCCTGAAGGTGAAGAGGGGATGGGTGTTCCTCACCATCCCCGGGTGAGGGTGAGTTTCCATGTTTAGGGGTAAAGGAAAATGGGGTTGTGTAAAGGATTATTTTGGGGATCCACGTGGATGGGCTTTTGAACTGAGGAAGAAGCGAGGGCTGAGGAGTAAAGTGCCGAGACACATTTAGCTGTTTGGGACCATGGTTAAGAAAGTTAATTTTGGAGGCAGGCTGTATAAAATGATGAAAGAAGATTTAAAAAGTGACCCATATATATTGGGAGACTGAGAAATAACCAGGTCATTTATTAACTCTTCATTGTAAAAACTGAAAGTCAGTTTTGAGCTATACACTCAGTATTACAGCTTAACGCCGTATTGGCAGGTCTTAGTCTGACAGGGTTGGAATTACACTGTAGAAACAAAAAGGTTAAAATAATATGGTCTGATAAACTGTGGATTTGTGAGTCAATGAAAACTGTATCTATAAAAGTTAAAGGTCCAAATGGCTCTGTCAGGAAAGAGAAGGTTTTACAAGCAATACAGGTAGATATACCAGGTAATATACTGTAAAAGAAACCCATTTGCAAGCTGGGGATAAAAAATAAATAGGGACAAAATACACACATAACACATTGTTCTCTACAAGAGCTAACTGAGAAAATGAAAGCCACTTTATTAGCTAAAAGTCACTTTTGTTCTAGGGCATAGTCTGAAGGATGAAGAGGCAGATTAAAGGTCATCTAAAGAGGAATGAAAACTAATAGTTTTCCTATGAGCCATAGGCAGAATCAATTCTTTTCTTTTTATTGTTTTTAAGGTATCTTCATAAATTCAGGGAGCAGGACACTGCTGAAATGCCATAAACTGCCCCTTGTAGGTCAAAGGAGTTGAGAACTGGACAAAGGAAGTGACACAAAGAGTGAGTAAAGTGTTAGAAATACGAGATCTGAACAGTATTTGGAAAATGAGGAACTTTGAAATTACAACTCACACATACTCTTCACTGCCACAATGCAGAATATATGGCCATCCTCCCTCCCAAATTCTCCTCAATGATCAGTTGCCATCACCACTTACACTTGGTGCTAATACACTACTAATCAAAAAACAAACAGTACAGAGAGAGCCTGAGCAGAATTATATCCTGCTACCTCATAAAAGTACAAGAATTATATGGGCACCTCTCAGAAATTTCTAAGAGAAATGCTAAAGATGAAATAGATTAAAAAATGTTGTGGGCTTCTGGCAAGAAGTAATGAGAGAAATCTTTATTACTGAAGTTTCACATCTTTGAAAAAGAAAACAGGAACTAAGAAAAGACAGCATCTGTCAGAATCCTGGAATTAGAATAAATTTAGAGAGTCCAAAAATTATAAGAAATTATGGGAAGTGAGAAGAAATTGGGCCTCCTGCAAATTAGTAAAATTGAACAAACTTTAAGATACAGTTAAAACAACGAATGTGACACAGAAAAGGACAGACAGATCTGTAACAAGAGGGCTTCAGAGAAAATGCCTGGTTTGGCAATCATCTTAATTAGAGACAGTGAGACATTAGTATATAGTTCAAAAGAGACAGCATATTATTTGAGCAATTCTGTGGATCTCAAATTTTCAAAGCTGGAGGCCGGGGTAAGAGTTTGCCTTGATGTTTAATACCTGCTTCAGTTACAACTAGAAAATAGAGACTTTCTGGAGAACTGCATTGCACAGGACATTCTTATTAGGAATCTGAAGAGAAATGTGATGTCAAAATTTTACAAACTTCTGAGAAAGATGATGGTTTAAGGGACAAATTCGTTCCCTTCCAAGCAAAAAGGGTATCTGTCAGAGTTCTAAGCTGCAAAATAAATGAACAAGTTTGGAAATACTGAAAGTGTATCTTTCAGGGATATTTTGTTTGTGAAGAAAAATCATTTGAAGTAAAAGAATAAATAATTTCTTAAAGATTTTGAAGATAAAATGAGGACTTGTGTGTTTCTACTTTTTATAGAAGCCCCAGTGTTTTTATGGTAGGAAATAGAAATCTCAGATTTAATGAGTGATGCACATTTTCACCACTGTTGTTTGGGCTACCCTCAAAATCCTCAGCTTCAGTAATTTTCATATGAAAACAATAGAACATGGATCCAGGAGGGAACGTGAAGGTAGTTCAATATGCACAGGTCATGTGATTCTCTGTACAAGGTCAACATCTTCTTTAAAAGTAATAGTATTGTAAACATGTAAATTTAGTGGTGATTCTCAACATAAAATAAACAATGACAAACCAGAAAAGTTAGATGGCTGCATTGATCAGGAAATTTAACTAGAATAAAAAAAAGTAAGAAAAACTACAAATTCAATTGAGTTAAAAAAGCAATAAGACACCTAAACAGAAACCTTACAGGAAAACATGGCAGCATGTAAAGTTCCTCATCTATTTGTTGCAGCCTTCTGAAAAGACACTGGTTAACCCTTATTTGCCTTATTAGGAAAAATAAAATCTTTCATGAGGACCACAACCGTAAAGACTAAACATGATGCAATAGTAACATTAGAAATGAGATACTTTTTGACAAACTAGTTCTCCCAATATCTGGTGCAGGTTTAAAATAATGAAGGCCTAAAGTAATGGACAGAAAGAAAGACCTTTTCAAGGGGAAAGAGCAGTTACTGTTACAGGAAATATACTTTTTTTTTTTTTCCATTTCAACGTTGACCTTTAAGTATAACAGATAGGTGGGTCTTTAAAGGGTGGGTACGAATGTCACCTGGAAGAGTGGCCAAGTATGACCAAGCATGTGAAAATTGCCTTATACTGATGTTCAAAGAACATTTTCACAGCTTTCTCAGCCTAGTGAGCCGTTCTTTCATACAGCTCAGTTGAAGAATGACATAAATCCGTGTATTGATTGATCTGACTTTATTCACAGGTATGGACTGGAGAAGAATGACATGAGGAATTTGGCTTATTAGATGTTTGCTGAAAGAAAAAAATCCTGATTAGTAAAAAGTAAAAGCTACTAATTTACTCAAGCTATTTGGATATTGCTGAATAATTACAAGAAGTTTCCTTCTCGCATGTATTAACTAACTTCTTTAAAAATAATGAATTCTTACTAAGAAACTTCTGATGATCCCCTTGGAGAGAAAAAAAAAATCTCCTTTCAAATATTTTCAAATAAGAATTTTAAAAATCAAAATAAACATATTGAAACTATCACTGAAGGACTCCTATTAAATGATACCAAAAGCTCAAGAGGAAAAGCATTATTTTTAAAAGAAAATAATAAAGAAAAAGGAGGAAATAGGGAGATTTAAGCAGAAGATGACTTTGGAAGAAGACCTTTAGGAAAGATACTGAGATGGAACTGCAGTAAGACTATGTATTTTCCACTTGTTTTACACAGAGAAAATAGTATGAAATAATACGCCAATAGAAGCTATCTCCAGTCAGGATCAATTCATTTCCTATCAGCAATGCGATTTTCTGTATAGCTGTAGAGGAAGAAACTCTTTTTTCTGTCTCTGGTTGTTACGCTCAGAGGTAAGGGTGTGCTGGAGAGAAATTACCATTGTAGTGGATAGCACTATCCTTACAGGTCTCCTAAGCTCTCATGTAATGAAATTGTGCAGAATAGAAAAGAAAACAAACCAACAAACAAACAAAAAAAATCACCTATCATTCCCGTGAATAACTTCTGGTAAAGATGGTGCTCAAATGTGTAAGGAAATTTTCATCCCTCTCTCTGTTAGTCATAAAAATATAATATCGGATATCCTGATATTAAAGGAATGATTTTGTCAAGGCAAATTGTAAAGAAGAGGCAAAAGAGGCACAGACATTTAGGAATATGGAATGTTTGTTGCAGGATGCCATGCTGCAGATTTGGTAACCCTAATTCCCAAATCAGATATTTTGAATACTAATAGTAATGATGGATGATATAAAGTTTCCCTACTTAATAGAAATTATTCAAACTTCAGAAAAGTTGTCACCAACGATTTTTTCTGTAAAGTTATAATAACTTCAGCCTTAGGCAGTTGTCTAGTTATCCAGTGTGTTTGTAGAATTACTTGCTGCTGTTCCTGAGTTGCCTGAATAAAAAAGGTCATTGAGCTCTTTCCAAGAGATACCTGCACCATTCCTGACTCGGCTCCTTACCAAACTTGTGACTGTGGAACAGGGGTGAGGTGAGTGTCCTCAATTTCACCGTGCAGTTGCTCTCTCACTCTGCCATAAGGCAGCCCCAAATAGGAATCCAGTGTTTTCTGACCTACTGCCCTCTAAGAGGGTAGCAAACACTTTTCCTCTTTCTTTATGCTGAAAAGAGAGTATGTATTTGTTGTATCCTTGTGGAATTCATGCATGTTCATAGAATTGTAGGATCATAGAGTATCTCAAGTTAGAAGGGACCTATAAGGATCATCAAGTCCAACTCCTTGCTCCTCACAGGACTGCCTAAAACTAAACCGTATGACTAAGAGCGTCGTCCAGACCCTCCTTGAACTCTGACAGACTGGGTGCTGTGACCACTTCCCTGGGGAGCCTGTTCCAGCAACCAAACACACTCTCAGTGAAAACCCTTCTCCTGATGTCCCACATTTCAAAATATCTCCAAGCCAGCCCAATAGACAACTTTTATTCCCCAAACCTGGAAGAGAAACCTGAAAGAGCAAATTATATGGAGGAGAAAAAAGGGTGAATGTTGAGCCAATATTAATTTTGAGAAAACAGATATTTTCTGAATTTATATATCTTCTGTTGCAGTTTAAGAACCAATGCCTAATACAGCCGCCTTTTTTGTTAATTGTGTACTTCTGAAAAAAATGCATTCACATCTCTATATCAGAACTACTGAAATTTTAACTTCATTAGTGCCCTATCAAGGAATTTTTACCTCTCTCTTCCCTCTTCAGAAATATACAGAAGGCGTTAAAATCACCTCTGCTGCATTTATTTAAGCATGAATGCAATGCTTGATGACTATCAGTGTTCACAGTTGTAACAAAATCATGACACAGTTCTTGTAGGAAATAAAAAATTATCTCCAAGTGACAACACAATGTCCAGAGCACTGGGAAACCCACTCTAGAACAAAGAGAGTAACTGACAAAGCTTCAGGTGGTGTCAAATTTAATAGAAAATGATAACACTGAAACAGAGATTCAGAAGGGTCAGTTTGAACACTTAGAAGGATTGATGTGGAAATGTTAAGCTCCTGGTTGACTACTGGGATTTAAACGCCCCATTTCTCCTCTGCAATAGGTGCCACTATATCTCTCCTAGATGGCACACCTCACCTCCAGTGGTCCTTTCTGAATGCTGGTCTGACACACCAAACGCTGTGTGAGCAAGGGCAGGGGAGGCTACAAGGCCACACTTGGTTCACACATGCCTTGTGGGTCCCATTTGGTCGCTCCTCATTTTCTCATCCCCCACCACCCCCCTTCTGATGCAATGTGCGCCCATCTTCTCACTCTCCCCCCATCAAATTGGGGTTCCCGTGCTGACAACTATATCCATTAGGATTGCTAACCCAGTTTCCCTCACCCTAAAGTAAAAGAACCCAATTTCATCCTCCTTCCCTCCTATGCAACAGTGTTTTTTACTGAGATCGGAGACGCCAATCCGAGCCTAATAAACATTAGTAGCACTGGAGCCTAATTTTTCCTGAACAGACCCCTTATTTAGTTAGATTCTTTTGCCACATCATCCATCACAACCATCAGGTTTAGCCTGTTCCTGTGATTCGGTTACATTTAATGCAGCAGTTCAGTTAATTATGTGGCCTTGTGCACACAGCAAAAGTTTTGTCTTATTTGCTGTTTGCTGAATTAGCATTTTATGACTAAGCACCGATGACCATCACTATACAGCCTCCTGACAAAGAGGAAAATAATCACTTACACCATGTCACATTAGAAATGGAGATCATTCAAGGGAAATACGCCACTCGGTTGAGAATTGTTAAATGGGCTTGTTTACAGGGTGAAACCTCATATAAAGCAGAAGTCCCTTTTTTACCAAATATAAAGCAATAACAAAAATAAACTTAAAACCAAAACAAAGTCCTCCCCTGCATACTGCTTGGCAATTTGCTTTGGTGCTAACTTGCTTAATCAGGAAGCTCAATAAAAAAACGTTCATTTTATGTCGGAAAATCAGCATGTCTGTCATTCCATGTTGCAACCTTTCCACATTTCAGCCAACACTGGCCTTTGTCAGGCTTATATAGTCTTGAATTTATTTTGATGAAGTCTAATGCTGTCCAAACTGCCAGAGGTACTTAACTTGGCTACTAATACCCAAAGTAATGAAGGCTGTTCTTCAGCATGGACTGCATGATCTTTATTAAGCTCGATGACTAACCAGTAAGTTACTAGATGAAATTAAGCTTTTTGTATATAATGTGTATACACATATATTCAAACGTACATTCATACACACATTCATTTGTAGACAAAAGTATATTCATTTCCTCCCAAGCAAAAACAGAACTCATGCCAAATAATTTTTCTAGAAAGGACTATATTAGGTTAGCAGAGAAATCAGCTGCATTTTCAACACCGTGAGAAATTCAGGTATAAACAATTCCCAAAGAGCATACATATGAGGAACATTTTAACAACTGGATTTCCCAATTGCTTCAGGTACCTAAACGTGTGAGTAGACCTCAAGGATGACTTTCAGAAGTGTTTAACCAGCTTCCCTCTCTAAAGATTTTTTTTTGTTACACCCAGGAGGTGACTACCTCATGTTTAGATATTTACTCATATTAACAGATGCATCCCCACTGCATTTTGGAGACAGTATTATGCAGACTGACAGTGGACAGCACCTCAGAAATGACAAAAAAAAAAAAAAAAAGCAGAAGAATCAAAACATTTGTCCACAGCATTTGGGGCTGGAAACTTACTGTGAACCCACTTGCACAATGACCCTTTTGTACGCTCTCTTCTACACGAAGTTTTTATGCAGCTGAGAAATACTGTGATTTGTCTGGCAACCTAATTGACCCCTTATTCAGAAGGTAAGATGACCTTCTGACCTTAGTTTTGTCTCTTCCAACTATCGTGAAAGTAAATAGCCGGACGCCACCCAGACTTTGCCAGCTTGATGTAGGAATGGCTGATGAGCTCCTGCAGCCCCTGTGGTTGAGCGGATCACTGCCAACTGATACTATCTGCAGTGAAGCCAATTTTAACTTCTTTTTACTGATTATAGTGAGATTTGAACCAACTTTTTTGACAACTTTAAGGCAGATTTTGAAAAACAGTTAACCGAGCAGAGAGATGTAATCACCAGGTAGCTTGGCAAAGCAACCAGCTACTGATGTGCTGGCAGAACAGCCACATTTACTGAGAAGACCTCAGATCCACCTGATGTTCCTTATACAACGTGTCTCAAAGCTTCTGTGACATTTCACAACAGTTGTATCGCAGGTGGTGCCGGCAGTAACACAATTACAGATGTCTATTGCCTTTCCCTGGAAGCTTGCGCTTTCAGCCACTTTGAACATTGCTAACCTTTTTCTCACTGCCTGCTGCCCAGGCTTTCACACCCCTTCAGTCAGAAATTTCAGGAAGTCTGACAGAGACAGTTCAGCATCAGAATTGCTGTAAAAAGTTTCTTCAAAGATTTGAAAAGAAAATAGAACTCACTTTCCTACTTCTAGTCTGTGAAAAAGGCTTGAAATTCTAAAGAAAATATTATTATACCTAAGAAATAATCATTATTTTCCCTAGAGAAAGAAGAAAAAGAATTAATAGATGCTCAGGCTATAACACTCTGGAAATCACCTCTTCAGAACTTGGTTCAGAGGTTGGCTCCTCCAATCTCTTAGTAACCATGTGTACATGCTCATGAAAATAAGGCTCATACGAACTCCAGCCTCAAAGAACTCTTTACCTTTATTTTCCGTAGATTATGCTCAATGCCCACAGTGGCACCTTCTGCCTGCCAGCTCTGCTTACCTTGCTCGGCTTCTGAGGAATATAAAGATTTCTTGAACTCCACAGTTACATACAGACCGACCCGTGCTTTATTTCACTCACAAAGCAAAAAATATTGATACAAGGAAAGGATTGATGTTCATGCAAGGTCATAGCATTTTTAGCAGTGTCCAAAGTGGTAGTCCTTCTGGTTCTCCCACAAACTCACCAGGTTATACTGGATAAAGAAATTAGGGAAGCCCTGGCATTTCTTAAGCTGGGATCTAGCAATTTTCCACCTGTAACATTAAGCAATTTATTTAATATTCTAAATATATGTTTATCACCCCACAATATACTTAGTAAAGGAATGTTACAATCACAAAGTCACAACACAAAGAGAGAAATAAGAGGATGACAGTGGCCTGTGCGCATGCATTATGGTGCAGTCTTTAATTACATAGTCATGTCCACCCGCAGGACCCCTGCCTCATTCAGTGCGCAAGGCGGACTGTGCTCACAAAATGAGCAGCCATGCAGTATTTCTTTTTCTTCTCATCATTTAATAAATGTCCCCATGCCTAATTTTCTGCACACCATCCAAACCTTGCACTGAATACATAATTATTCATTTCCTAATGGCTTTTCCCTGGTGCTTTTTTTTTCATAGTATCCTACTTATTAACAGAAATTAATGAATTTATCTTCATAATGTCCCTGTGGTATCATTCTCCCCATTTTACAGATAGGGAATTGTCAAAAGTGCCAGCTAATTTGGGGTGGTAATTTGAGATGCCTGAGGTCTGATTTCTCAGAGTATATAGCAGTATGTATGCTCAGAGTAGCGTTCCTATTTATCTTAGTGACTGCTGCAAAAGCTCAGCAATTCTTCAAAAAAGATTGCAGGGCCACAAGTTGTATGTCCAAATGTGAGAACAGAGAATTTACATGACTTTCATGGAAAACCTCTAACAAAGACAGGATGGACTCTGGTTTTCCAGGAACATTCAGTGACTTTTGTCACAATCCTTTTTGTTCATCTGCCTCATGCAGTGCCCATCTCCAAAGCATCGAGTGATCTTCAGTCATGACACAAAACTGATTCACTCCTAAGCACTGTTCATCCTATATTTTTAATGAAGTGGGAGTCTTATGATCTTTCATTTCAATCCTCAGGCATAACACATATTCATATAGTGATGAATTAAACTTAACTTTATTTGGACATTTTCTAATGTTGGACTACCGGGCAATTTTGCAGTTTAAAGATTCTTTCAATGTAGCCTTGTGGCTTAGAACTAATTAATTTAAGCACAGAGGATGTGAGGGGAAAAAAAAAATTGAACAGAGCCTGTATATACGTGTGTCCCCACACAAGCAAACTCACTGAAGCAGAACCGGGGTTGTGGGGAGAGCAGAGCAGCCCTTTATTCTTCAAAGTATGGTGGAAACTGGAAAAGGGAGGAAACACTTGCTGTGTGGACGTCCCACTAGAGGGGGGTGGAGGAACACATTTGACCAGTGACTTTGGAGCCTTGTAACAAAGCAGAAATGTTGAGATTCAAAAGCTAGTGGTTTTACACAGGTGGAATTCTTCAGGGGTGTGGGTGTATTTGAAGAGCAGTAGGAAAGCTGTGTCACTCTTGTTTTCCCCTTTTCCTTTACACATGTGTTATATGTTCTTGATCACAGGACAGCTATGTAGTAGCTTCATCATTCCTTCATTGGATATAGCTGTACCGGGCTCTCCTCTACCCTGGTCCTACGGGAAATATGACCTAATGGATACAATATATTCTGTGTTCCTGCTCCTCCCTAGCTCCAGATCTTCCTTTCTTCCCTTTTTTCCATCCAGTGTCTTGCCTCACCACTTCTTGCTCACTCTCACTATCTGCTCTTAATGCTCCTCATTAATGATTTGCCATCTCTCAGGGATGGATTTTCCATCTCTCAGCTCTGTTCAGCTCATGACACCTTCTTTTTCACCACATCTCTTTCAAACCTCTGCCCCTCACTCCTCCATCCCACCTTCCCACTCTTCTCGTTTCGTACTCCACTTCCAAGTGCAGCTCTCCCATGGCATGCCACAGGGATGGAAGAGCGTGGTGTGGGCTCAGAGTGGATGCACATGGCATCCATGACCAGCGTTGGCAGAGCACGCTTTGCTGCACTTGGGATGGAGCTGCCCAGAGTGGCAGCCACACGGTCAAGCAGCATCTCATTTAGTTGCGGGACTGGCAAGACAAAATGTGTATAAGGTTTCAGAGAGGTAGGAAGTGTATGATTTTTCACAAGTTTATAACTTGGCCAGATTTGGGCAAATTTGCACAATACAAGGCACAGTCCTTACATGGATATGTAAGCCAGAACATTTCCAAGGCACAATTTTCTATTTTCCTCTCTTGTTTGTAATATGATCTAAAGAATATTTTATGTAGTGTCATTCTCAGAAGCAGCTACACCATTTATGCTGAACAGCAAAATGATCTCTGTTACTGAAAAAAACTTAAAACCAAAAAGCATTACATAAACAAAACCCACCTTCAGCAGTACTATGGCAAGGGGTTTTTCAGCTCTAGAGTTGCAGTTTGCCAAGCTATAAATAGTTAGTGAGTTTTAAACTGTGTAGTGATGTGAATTTTAGCTAACATCGTATCTGTGGCATACCTCCTGCACTATAAACCCACTCTAAACATTACCAGAGCTCCATTAGAAACAAAAGAGGAATTTTTGATCATATTTTGTATAGTTACCGCAAACCATGAAATAACATCAGTGGCAGATGTTTGCTTAAATGAGTATTCGGTGAAGACCTGTCCATTGATGGCATGTTCTCCATTCCTATGTTTAAAACTGGGTTTGGCAAAATGCTTCATGCCCATATCATAACAAACGATGTTGGCTCTTCTGTCACAGCAACGTGATAAAGTAAGTGAAGTCATATAGTCAACCTATGAATATGTCACTTATAACCAGGATATGGTTCTGTAAGAGTGAGATCTGTCACACACGTTACACTGAACATTTTATAGACTTATTGATCTTATTTTTGGCCAGCAACATTTTTAATAAGCTTGAAAGATATTCCAGCTCTGATGTCATGGACTTAGTTTTAGATGTCCAAATATGGAGACAGACTCATAAAAGTAGATATTCAGCTTTTAAAAATTTCTGAATGGTTATAAAAGATTAAATTATTCAGATAAAAATATTTTTTGAATAACCCAGACCAGAAAAATCCTGCCTGAAAAGAATACAGGCAAAAATAATATGGAATGTCTCTACCCACATTAAAAATATTCATATTTGGTGTGTTTTCATTTACTATTATTTATTTTCATCTTTCAGAAAATTGTATTAAATTATAATAGTATCTTATTTCTTGAGATCAAAAGAATCTGCATTTAATATTTCCTAGGGGCAATTGTCCGTGTGGTCTCATATTATCTTATTGGAACATCAAAGTTTGTTGTAGATTTCTGCTAGTACCCCCCTGGGCAGATCCCATATTCACATGGAAGCTATTGGTTGAGATTCAGGACTGACTTTCATGTGGGGGGAGGAGAAAAAGACTATCTCATACCTATAAATGGACCACCAGGGGAAGCTTTGAAGATGGAACGAAGGCAAAACATACACTCTGTGTGAATGATTACTTAGGAACTTCCTCCATGTGACTGCTGGAAAGAAGTTTTGTTTCTAATGGACAAACCTGATGACAGACCTGGGGAAATTTGACATTTCCGTATGCTTTCTTTGCTGTTTTGCCTATGAGTGTAGGCATGTTTTGAAAGGCTCTTCAATGAGTATCTGTTGTATGTGGGAATCTCTCTGTTGAAAGATTTGTGCAACGGATATTGACATTCATTGCACATATTTCTTAAAAGCCCCTGATATCCTCTTAGTTTATATGGGACCATTTTCAATAATTTATGTGATTGTGTAGGGTTCAAATCCCTCCTGTATAAAAAGAAAAACACAGTAACCACAGTGGCAGCTGCATTCTTGGACATTTGGGCAGGATTTATCTCTTTCAAACTCACCCATGTAAAAGTTAGTGGACTAGTTGGAACTGGCTTAGCTGAACTCTAGTCAATGGAGAGAAACAGGAACGCAGAGAAGTTATCCAAACTGACTTAGATATCTCAGATGGGGTGAACTGGTCTCTAGAGATACCTGCTGCTTTCCATAGGGAGACACTAGATGATTTGCTTGAGTGGATGTGAGCCAGCTAACACTTGGTCAACTCAGCACGCTAAATGCCATGCTTTCATACCAATTTGCTTTTGGAGAGACTGCTAAGGATGTCACAGTGTTTGTCTAGAACATTGTTCCTAGACATCAAGGGGCAAAGTACTACTCAAAGAGGCATCTCACTGCAGCACATGGGCTGTTACTGACATTTGTCATTAGGCTTTAGGCAGATTATTTCCTCCCTGCTGAAGAAGTGTGAAGCCTGGTGTGACAGCTGGAGACCAGGCACAACACTATGGGCATCTCAGGTGACGCCAGATATCAATGTGTGTACAACTAAATCCAGTCCCTTCATTCAGATACTTACGATTAGATACCTGCAGCTTGGTGCTCAATCTGACTTGCACCTCTCACCTGGCATTAAGAAGAAACTTCCTTTGTCTGTCATTTAGTTGTAGATTCTGGAGGTGTGTATATCCTCTGAAACACACAGGGGTCACTGAGAAAGGATACTACATAAAAAAGGACCTCAGGTAACACTCATCCCAACTCAGTTTAAATGGTTACAGCACGCACGCTCACACCTGAGTTAATTGTCCTGAACTTATGTTAATGTCAACAGAGGGAGGGAGAGCTCTGGGGTATATAATTCTCCTAATGTACTTTTTATATTTTCTTTAGGATTAAACTAATAGTTCCCTAAACGTGCTGGGTTTTTTGGTACTGACTATGAAGGGGGTGGCGGGCGACTAGCTCTGAGGTAACGTCTGCATTAGAGCTGGCCACATCTGATGGTATGAACCACACCTGCTCTGCCCACCACCCTCCCAGCAGCACTCTGCAAAGAGTTTCTGAAGCAAAGCCTGCTTTACAGATGCATCGCTAATCCTGAAAGGGGTGGAGGGAGGCTATGACAGCTGCCTTCTCTCTGCAGCTAAAGGTTACAACATCAGCTCAGCAGAAAAGCTGAGTTTGCTGTATATGCCCAGTCCTTAACCTCTTCAGGGAGGAAACAGTAGGGTCTAATTCAAGCAACAATTGCTACCTTTTGTCACTACTCATTCAGGAAGCTGCCTCTCTCTACCTCGGTTGTGTATGGGCTCACCAGTATGAATAAGAGGATCCCAGAGAATCTTCATGTAGTTTTTCTCAGTCAGATTTTTTATGCTTGTGTTCAGATGATGGCAGATTCTAATGAGGGAGAAAGCTGGTTCCTCATTATATGGGGTCCTGTAAGACCGATGGATGTCCTTAAGGGTATTTGGACTATATGCCTCACCACAGTGTATGGAAAGCTACCTTCAAACTCCAGTGTTTAAAGACAAACTAGAATATAGGAATTATCATACTGAATCAAGCAAAAACAATTTGCTAGCCTGTTCTGCTGTTACTAGTATATACTTTACACAGATAGGTGAAATATCTTCCAAGTAGGCTGAAGGGGTAGTCTGTTAACACTCATGATTTAATCTGAATTTAGAATAGGCAGTGTGAATTTAGTTTTAGACACTTTTTCAATTTTTTAAACCAACCATTCTATTTCCAGATACAATGATGATATCAGTGAGACATCTTTACTGGAGAGTTTGAAAAAGAAGATAAGTACTAGGGATCCAGAAGCAAAAAATATTCTTCTGGAATACAATATAGGGGAAGAATAGCAAGCAAACATAGTTCCCACTTTTTGAGAAAGTTAGAAGTAACACTAGACAAAACGAAGAACTTATTTTTTCTTATTTATAAACACCGGAAAGGTTTTTTTGGCCCTTTTTTCTGCATTTGTCTAGAGAAAACATTGTGATGTTTTTTTTACCTGACACTTCGTTTCACATGATTATATAGCTTGTATGTAGTATTAAGCCAGGCAGAAATTGAAAGATAGTACTCTCCTGTACATGTCCCACTGGACTGTAAATATAAGCAGAATGAAATATTTTATCCTTGAAGATTTCATGGCACTTGATGGATTTGTGGTACCAGGGAGGACCACCTGATTGGAGGATGTTCTGAGGGAAAGTGTCCTGAGTGATTTTTCAGGTTGGGTTTGGTGGGAGAAATGCAGACTGCTTCAAACTATTCTCATCATGTAGCCAGAGAGAAAACGATACTCTATTTTGAGAATATATGATGTGCATGTTGGTTACTGAATTGATGTTTTAAGTAATTTACAGTGTTCACTGTAAACCTACAGAAATCAAACTACCTCTTTTAATCTTCATCAGACTTCATAATTTGCAGTGTCAGTTCTTTTGACCAGCAAGGCTATTCTTTGTCTTGAGCACTTTTTATAGCCCTCCTTGGTATGATGTGCATGCTCATGTTATCTAGTCTATAAGACCCCTTAAGGCTCCTTGCACTTAAAAAGTTAATGTACTGAAGCAATAAACTGAACTTCTATACAAAATAACATAGGACGCTGTGATAATGACATTTTTCCAAAATACCCGGAGGCAGCTGACTCTATTGTCACAGTACTACAAGGACAGAAATACATCTGATACTACTAAGATGCTTTCTACGTTGGTGTGTGGTCCAATAGCTTATCTGTATCTTAGAGGACATATTTTTATTAGATTTGCTAAATCATTTTGCCCTTCAGGCTGACTTTGTTTGCAAAGTTTCTTCCCTGTCTTCAAAGACTGAGCTGCAAACGTCTATGTAAATGCTGACAGAATGTGTGAATGGCATCAGAGCATTTGTATTCCATCTTCAACTCTTGCTTCTTTTAGAGCCCTGAGAGTAAAATCCCACCAAGACATCAAAAAGGTTTGTTTTCTGCTGTTTGAGAGCTAAGTTTACTGCAGCATGTGTGCTACCCTTTCCTCTCCCACCTACGTCCCTGCTTCTTTTTCAGTTTGGCTTTTTGTGTTCTGTAGGTGCTGCCTATAATTCTGTGCACTCTTTGCATGGTTTCTAGTACAACAGTGTCCGACACTCAGTTTTCTCTTAAATAGTACCTTAATAAACATGATAAACACTAATTTATTATGCTATTGGTGTAGAAATGGGTGTTATCAACTGCTACCACAATGTGCTTTCTTACACCAATGCAGGTCAAAAGAGCGGACGAATTTTGCATTTACACAGAAGTGCCACCTGTGCAAAATAATTTGCTTATCTTTAGACAGGGATCTCAAAAGACTGAAGAAACAGGGTGACAGGAACTTCATGCAGTTCAGCAAAGAGAAGTGCAAAGTCCTGCAGTTGGGGAGGATCCACTCCAGGCACCAGCATAGGCTTGGGGCTGACCAGCTGGAAAGCAGCTTGGCACAGAAGGCAAAGCTAGTAGACAACAAGTTCACCGAGGTCCAGCAGTGCACCCTTGCAGCAAAGAAGGCCAATGGCATCCTGGGCTGCATTAGGCAGAGCTTTGCTAGTGTGTAGATGTAGGGGATCCTTCCCCTCTGCTCAGCACTGGTGAGGCACATCTTGATTGCTCTGTCTGGTTCTGGGCTCCCCCGTACAAGATACACACAGCCATACTGCAGTGAGTCTAGTGCAGGGCCACAAAGATGATTAAGTGAATCGAGCACCTTTCATGCAAGGAACAGGCTGAGAGAGTTCAGACTGTTCAGCCTGGAGAAGAGAAGTCTCAGGGAGGATCTTTTCCATGTGTATGCATATTTCCATATGTATTGCTGATGGGGACAGCAAAGAAGATGGAGCCCGGGTCTGCTCAGTGGTGCCCAGTGACAGGGCAAGAGGCAAAACAAAAAAGATGAAATTCAATCTGAACACAAGCAAGCACTTTTTACTGTGAGAGTGGTCAAACACAGGAACAGATTGCCCAAGGGAGTTGTGGAGTCTCCATCCTTGGAGATACTCAAAATGCAACTGGACATGGGCCTGGGAAACCTGCTATGGCTGACCCTGCTCTGAGCAGGTAATTGGATTACATGACCTCCAGACATGCTTTCCAGCCTCAGCCCTTCTGTGATTCTGTGTGGATCTGTGATTTTTCTTCTAGCTAAGCAAGGCTAAGTTTGAAAACATAAGATTCTTTGTCTTTTTGCAGAAGAAAGAAAGGAAGAGGAAAATATCCTCTGACTTTCCTCTTTTTTTTTCAGGTTTTATTATTCTCTAGGAATGACTAAGTGTCTTTCCTAAACATTACCTGGAAGTCTGGAATAAAATTTAAATTTTAACAGCTAATGGAGGATGTCTATATTGGACTGGTTATAAATTTTCTGACGCTGTGGTACAGTTAACGTACTTGCAGTACAAAAGCTTATATAAGCAAAACTTCTAGTCATCACTTCCAAAAATGTCCTTGCAGTCAGATTGCTCTTCTTTTTCTTAAAAGAGTCATTTAATTTTTCTATGAATTTCCACGTTGCTGCACAAGCAGCACTGGAACAAAAGGTTGCGTAAGTTCTCTGTCTTTCAACTCCTTTGGTTTCTCAGCTTCAAAGAGCCACATCAAAATATCTTGCAACAGAACAAACACCAACTGGATTTTCTTTCAGCATTCAGCAGATATCACGTTCTGCCAACTGCCAGCAGAATATGGGGAAATGCTGCCAAATTCCTCCTTGACATATAACAGAGCCCCTTAATAGTGAGGTAGCTTTATGGGTATATTGCAAAATTTTTTTGCTTGGTTTCATTAAAGACACTTTCACATCAAACCAAATGGTGCTGTAAAAGGCTGATATATAACATTTGAGGTAGAAGTGCGCTGTTGAAACACATCATACAGTTCCCTGAGCTTTGTCTCTTAAAGCTACGACACTTAGATGTTCCCACTTTCTCCCCATTCCCTTGAGTTCACTGCTGAGGACAGTCTTTCCGCCGAGTCCCATGGCAGCAGAAGCAGCACCTCAGCCAGGGTGTAAACTTCGAAAACAATCCTGATTTCAACCCAAGATGTGGAATAACTTCACAGTTGTGGGTTTAATCAAAACTAAGAAGAAGTATAGACTCTATTCTGATTGCCTTTTTTTACCTCTTGTTTTTAATCTACACCATATTAGCAGTGCTGCCTGTTTTAGTCTGGGGCGGCGGGGGGGGGGGCGGTGGAGGGGTGGTAACCCGCGGAGATTTTCTGATGTGGAGATCTTCTCCAGTACCTGGGTGTTCAAATCCTTTGTGATATTGATTGTGATCTAACACCTTCTGCAAAATAGCATGCAAGAGACAGGAGACATTTGCACGCATTGAGATAACACGAGCGATAACTCCACTCTCAACCATCTGCTAGACCCTTTGTTTACTGCTGCTCTTTGTACTGAAGTTCAAATATTTTGGAATGAATGGGGGAAAAATTGCACAAGAAGCCCCCCAACTCAGCTTTAGTTTTTTTATGAACAACATCTGCAGTATATGATAGGAAGCAAAAAAACATCTGTTTCCAGTGGCTTTGCTGTATTGTGCCTTTCTAGTGACTCATATGCAAAACTGAAGCCAGGCTGTTTGGGGCGTTTTCTCCTTTTTTCTTATGTAAAAGCCCTGTCCAAACTCAATACCCAAAGGTAAAATACTCAGAGGTGGAACAGGTATTAGTAGGTCCACAGTTAGACTGCTTCAACTTCTCAGCTTCTGGATGAAGAATCTTTTGGATGGAAATGAAGATTAAGGTCTTGACTTGCATAATGAGAGAGAAGACCCCAAACAAATCAATTCTCTAGTGCTAACACCATTGTTCATGGTAAGATTTACTGTAAAATAGAGGCATACTTCTGTCTCTATCTATTAGTTTCACCTGGTCTATGACAATTTAATGCACTGGAAATGTGGTGGTTTACCTTGCAGACCGATGTGCCTCTGCTTCTACTGTCCTGGTTCTGCTGTCTGTTTTGCTTGGATATCCATGAGATACTGGGAAATGCTTGTGTAACCTGGTAAGTGGCTGTGGAGTCTCGCTGCCTCTGTGAATGCATTTAAGTGGTGGTACAATTAATATCTGAAAATCCACCCGTTAAGAATTTCAGGTGAAAAGCATTATTTACTGCTATTGTTGACCAAATATCGCTTTGAAGTTTCGGTTTCCTTGTACACACAAAATTGAAAATTTCCCTTCATCACGCTCTTTCTGCTAAACCTTATAGCTCAGCAGTTAGAGGACTCACAGGCCCTGTAGAAGTCAGGCTCTTGCTGCTCTTCTTTTTAGTATGAAGGACCTCCTATACTCATTAAAAACCATGGTGAGTTTGTACGTGCTGTTCTGACCCTTCTTTTGAAGTTTGGCTTTTTCACAAAAACAAAACTCTTCCAGCCTGGCTGGCTCAGAGGGGTAAGAGGATATATGGCTCTGCAGCCCAGAGACACAGATGACCACCAAAAGTGGGCGCTGATCCTTTTTCCATGGACCTCATCATACTAAAGAGTCACTGTTGGTGACTTTAAGCCAGTTAAGAGGTATACTAAGGTCACTTTTTAAGGGAGTCATATGCCTTCTATGGATATCTGAGCTTCCGCAAGTGTATTAGGGATACCTCATCCTTTAAGGGGATTGTGCTGAAATTTGTCCTCTTATTTATATAATTACCTAGCAGCGCAGAGAGCTAATGTTAGGATATAGCTTGCTCTGTCTCTTGACCTTACAAGACATATTGCCTAGAATTCATCAACCCATCTTGTTTTCTTATTAAAAAGCTGAAACTGATTATATTCTTCCCTTTAATAACCTTCCAAGAACACAGCAATAGAGGCTACTTTTCAACAGAAGTCTTTTGCAGAGCAATATAAAGCGGGAAAACATTTATGAAAAAATGGTGATCCTTGGGCATATTGATACAAGGAAAACAGAGAGGAAGAAGCAAAATAAAGCCATGAGACAATATTTGTTCCTCTTCTGTTCTACATAATGATAATATTATATGATTCAGAAAGGTAAATATATGCCTTTGGTCCCTCTTCTGATAACGTTTTCAGCCTGCCTAGATATATAGGGGGAGATTATTTTTAATACGGTGCATATTGTTACTTTCTCACACGTATCCTCTAAGACTAGGAAACCAGAAGCTCCAGCCACAGAGCAGGTAGACATGAACCCTACCACTAACCCCGGGGATTTTGATTTGAGAAAGAAATGGTGTTATTTCAGCAGGAAAGTGACACTAGTAAAGTCCTTCCTCTGTAGCCTGTGATAGAGCATCACCTGCGGGGCTGCGGGGCACGGAGGGCAGCTGGGCTCTGCCTCCGCCTGCTCCTCTGGCCCTGCCCCATCCAGATGAGGAGGAGAGAGGAACACCAAACAGTTGCAGCTTCTCGTGTTGCAAGTTGCAGGTTCCTCTCCAAGACTGCCACATGGCAAGCGTGGATGCACGCGGGGACCAGCTATCGCTCAGGGTGAGCGTACACCTGCTATTTCCCCTCCACAAAACTTTGTGCCAGCAGTTGCCGGCAAGAAACTGAGCAGGAGCAAGCCCTGCAGGTGACACTAATTCAGCTCACGAATCATAAGGGTTATGAGAAATCTGCAGGAAAGGATGAGTTACTATTGCATTTCTTCTCTTATTGCATAATACCGCTCTTTCAGCCACTAGATTAGTCGATGATAGATGTCTACTTAGATACTCAGTGACAAAAGGTCAATTAGGGCCGTGTTTTCTTTTCCTGTGCTGAGTCTTTGCCCTTGGTATTTTGACAAGTTTAGACCTGCATGGCTTCCTCCCCCCCGCCCCCCTCCCCAAAAAAAAGATTGTATCTAGTCCAGTCTTTCAAGCGTTCAGTGAGTGTGATCCTCCATTTTCATCTTTGCAGTTCACGTCACTTTCAGGAAAAGGGAAAAGCAAAATAAACTATGTTTTGCACGGCTGGGTTTAGTGACTGTAAAAATGTAAGTCACAAAAAAAAAAGCAAGGATGGTTTTGAAAGCTTTTATGAGTACACAGTGAGAAAATTTTAGGTTCATTGCAAAAGAAGCAACCATTTTCTGCTCAAAATTATGCATTTGATAATTTGATTGTGCAAAACATTTCCAAATAAATTGAAAAACACTAATGTAATAAAAAAAACAAACAGAAAAAAAAAAAGGAGAAAGCAGAAGTTGTAAGACTGGCTTCAATAAGTCCTGTTACTTGTTTAAAAAAACCATGTGATTTCCTCCTATTCTTCCTCTCACTGAAAATCAGACATCAAAAGCAAAGTGAACAGTATAGATGTTCAATCTATCAATGTAAATTGGCTCAGCACTGGTACAGCTTTCACATAAATTGCATGAGGGATAAATATACAGTCTGTTTGTTCTGCTGTTGAGAAAATGCAGTTCAATTAGTCTGGACTACCATATGACACACGGTTTCTCCCTTTCTGTGGGATATAATTAGGAACAAGATGTCGCATCTGAGGGACTCATGCCTTTGAAGAACATGACAACTTTTGAATAAATAAGAAGGAAGATGTGAAAGTTGCCGTGTACCCTTCTTCTCACTGTGGGGAGTTGAACAGGCCTTTTCCTGTCTGGCCATTTAATTTGCTCATTTGTAGCTAAGCTTGCATGAATCACTGCAAGTCTGTGCTGAGAGACGGGCTGCACAGCTGTGTGACCATCTGGGAAATGGGAAAAAAGGAGAGGAGAGGAGAGGAGAGGAGAGGAGAGGAGGGAACAGGAGAAAAAGTGATGACAAAATGATGGAAGATGGCAGATGGGCGGTTAGGGAAGCCTCACGTTACTCTCTTTCCAACTTGTCACTGTGACAGCAGTTGAAAGCAGCAAGCCAGCCTGCTGTTCTGTTCAGTAAACCGTGTGGAGCAATGGCTCTTGAATTTTGCTACAGAGCTGCCCAGCACTCTCCTGCAAAATGAGCACTACGCCAACAGGCAAAGACAGGTGAGAAAGCTTTATTTTTTTAATGTAAAGAATGTCCCTCTTTTTTGAACAGCAAGGTAATATGCAGCATTTTGTCACGGCCTTAGCAGATTAAGAGTTTTCTTGGAGGCAGCTGTGTCTCCTGAATGGCTTGGGACCAAAGTGATGCCCTTGCAAGTCTACAACCTGTGTAAGCTAAAGGTATTATTTCAGTCAATATGTCATAAAGGAGAAACCAATGCTGGTATGAAGATGGGGTGATTGGTTACACGGCATAAGTGAAAGGAAACTGTGTTCTCAAACTTATCTGGCTTGCTAATATTCCTCTCTGAAGTGCCAGATCCATCCAAACCTTCTTAGATTTGGTGTAGAAAGCATGCAGTTGTATTTTCATAAAGACATTTTGTTCCACCCTTCAGACACGTTTTATCTGGGTCCAGCTTCTCACACTCTGGCTGATCTTCTCATTGTTCTTTTACTGAGCAGCAGTTCAGCCTGAAGCCACAGTGTGCCCAGGAGCGCTGGCTCTCAGCTCTTCATGCCGGGAGCTGGGGCAGAGGGTGCCATGGGCAGCAGGGCATCCTTCCTGGGGAAGCAGTACCTGCTGTGGCTGAGGGCTACCGGGGCCTACATCACATCAGAGATAGGCTGTGGCAGGCTCCAGCAGAGCAGAGCTCAGGGACATGCTTGGGTTCCCCCAGGGCCCCCAGCACCCACGAGCAATGAGTGTTGCTAATTTGATATGTATCTTGTTGTGCCATGTTTGATGTCATCATCAGTATTTGGGGGAGGACGTTTCCTGTTGCTTAAATCCTGTTCTTCATCATTCTGTAGACACTTTTCTAGAGTTCTCCAAGAATGGAAGGGTTTTTGGGGGAAAATGTGCTTTGTTTTGAATTTCAATAATTCCCTGTTTTATTTTTTTCATAAGGAGATGTTTTAAAAATAAATATTTGTGATATGTGGGTGTTTTATTTGTTTTATTTCTAGTCTGTTATATACAATGCGAATATGGTTGCATACATACACAAAAAGAACCTTTATGTCTACAAAATATAATATGAGATATTGTAGTTTGCACTAAAAACTTAAATGACTATAACATTTCAGTTCAGGAATGCTGCTTAAACAGTACACTTCAACATGACTTTCTTCTTTTTTCCCCCCCTCAGTAAAATTTCAGGAAAATATAATAAAATATTTTGAATTCAGGCAGAAAAGTATTTGCTCAACAGAAAGTGGTTTAATTAAGGTATCTAGCAAGCTCTGAAGACAACCCTATGTATGTGTGGTTCAAACATAAAGTAACTGAGCAATACATTCTGGGCTTTACTTCCCACTTTATTGTTTGAACCATTACTGGAACAGCTTCTTATCTGTTGTAAGCTGCTGCAATCTCTTTGGTTTTCATGCAATAATGCCAATTTATATCAGCTGAGAGGGGCTGAGCTAGATTCTGCTTATCAGATTATATACAGCTTGCACTAGTTTAAAATCCACTGCATTCTTACGGTGCTATTGAAACTTTGCATGGTTACTGTTATAAAAAATTTCCAGAAATATGAGGTGTACAAAAGGTCCCCAAAAACTTGCACACATCTGTTTTAGATAGGAAGAGGCAGAAATGTCTTCAAGATTATGGGAAATCCTCTGTTAGTATGTTAAACTTGTTAATGAACAATCAAATCTGAGGTAATGTCAAGAAAAACTTGGGGAATGTGCCTGAACTATCCTTCCAGTTAAGTTTCCCAGTTATTGACCAGAAAATTTTGGGAGTTCTCCGTGTACAGCAAACTGGGTCACTGAGAAAGAGAATTTGAGACCTAATGATTCATATTACTGTTTACTGTCCCCAGGGCGATCTGGAGTTGAACTTTTTAAGCACAGAATTAAAAATATTTTACTAATCACTGTAATTTTCTCATATGTGCCAGTTCCAAGTTACACTATAAATTAGTCAATGAAAGTATGCAATTGGCAAAGCTTAGTCAACTAATAAAGTCATTTAATGACTGACTGATATCCAGGTAAATAACTGGAGCTAATTCAACATACAATCGCAGTATATCTACAAGACCTTACCCATATCATAGATACTTTTAGTACTTAAACTTTTTTACAAAATTTGTTTTCAAAGAGCTAGTAAACTAAGTGATACAGGGAAACTCACAGAATAGTCAAGATATTTTTTTTCTGAGGTCTAAGTACATAGTATAGTGCATTTTAGATTTAAAATGAAACATATTTTAGAAGACGGTATGTTTAGAAAACATCAGAACATAGTTTGAGAACAATAGGCTGGTCTATGCAATATGAATAAGAAGTCCTAATTTGGGTCAGCTGCTGATTGCATTAAAAAAAAGTTTGAAATAAATGCGACTCAGTTAAATATAAATATTGTTCAAAGTGGACCTCAGCATTCTAGAAGAAGTTGCTTAGTCATACAAAGACTGAGCACCTGAGCTCAGAGGAGGCCCATGAAGCCCTACTGTTCTAGAGGAAGCTGCCTACACAGCACTACTTGCAGGATAAAATGTGACTCAGTACTGTACATCCTCACTTTTCTGTTCTTAGACATGGGGATTATTCTTTCTCTTTATAAAATCTCTGATGTGTGCCACGCAGCACAAAGTTTCACACTGGGAGAGGCAGCTTACAAAAGCAAAGTCTTCTAGTCCAAGGAAGGCTTCCAAAACAGCATCCTATCACTGTGAAAATGTGGTATATGGTCCGGTCTTTGTGAGACAAAGACCATTAGCAGAAAAATCCCTTTATTTTCTCTCTTCATTTGGGAAGAATAAGAGTATAGTTTGCCCTGCTTTACATACTCCATAAGTGCAAGGACTAAGTTTCGGCTCTGCGAACATGTATTATGGAGGAGCTCTTGTTCTCTCCTGTCCATAGCAGAAAAAGGGGGCTCAGTTTGGTCTTAGAGATAAACCCCAATTAGAGCAACTCTACTAATTGTCAGGCTGTTATTTCAAACTCTGAGCCTACCCAAGTGGTAACATGTGCTGGGAAAGAACAGGTCAGAACCCAGGTAACACAGCCTGGTGTCTTTCTCGATGTGAGTCTAATCATTACAAATTTTCTGTTCAGCCACTCCCCTAAACTCATCAGGATCTTTTATGTAACTATGCAAATTTCATAACATTACATACATATCATCATTCATTAAAATCTGGAAGCCGGCAAAAGAAGCTATAGTGTTGGATGTTGGCATCAGGCAGGCAATCTGAGCTGCTTTGGGGTCATTATTTTCAGCTGCTCTTGAAAAACTGAAGCTTTTTTCTCGAGGCCCCTGTTTATCACTATTCTTTTCATCTTCTTGTTGGCTTTCTGCCTCAATGATGCACTCTGGCTCTTCACATTCTAGCTTGGTTTGTACCATTGCATGATCAGTTTTGTCTATCCATTCCTAGGAAAACGAAAATGTTGATGTTGGCAGGGACTGAGATATCAGTCAAAAGAAACCTGGGTGTGCAGACAATGATTTTCCTTCAGCAATGGCATCTTTCCAGGATAAGCCACAATGGAGAAGATGAAAGGGAAGCAATATAGACAAGCAGGACAGAAGATAACAGGATGGAAGAAAGGCAGGATGGCAGGAAAGCAGACAGGATTCCACAAATGCATACAAACTCCTATGTATTGTTATGACCATATTAAATACATCTTCATATTTAATCGGGGCCTCTAGAAAACCTTGCATGTATAAAAGAGATGGTGTTCCCTCCTTGACAGACTCATGCATTCTTTGACCCAAGCCCTGACTTAATCTAAATGGAGACTGAGTTTACATGGAGATTTACAAAACACAGCATTTCTGTATTAAAGCTTCAGTATCAATTTGCATTTATATCTTTCTTCTTCAGTTTCAGTCTAAAGCTATTTTATATATAGAAATTTTTCAGTTTGTCACTGAAACATTGTTACTGCTCTTTGGTATTGTCATTGGGTTTGAAAATGTAAATATGTGACCCATCTTCACTTAGAGGAAACTTAGTAGTAACTAAGATAAAGACAGCCCGATTAATACAGAAAAATACATCACATATGTGATGTCATGGACTCAAGAAGCAGTAAGAAAACAAAAGTAAAAACTGTGGTCTGTCCATTTGACAGCCATTTTCTGTCTAATGGTTTAGTGACTATGCACCTGTGTGACTAAGAGACTTCCTGCTGTGACTTATGCCTGGAAAGGTATGAGTGCCATCACTGGCTCAGTACTAATTCTCACAGCACCTCACAAACATCAAGGGCAAGATCAGGTTGAAGCAAGCTCCCTGAGCTATCGTGTGCAGGAATGGATGCAAACACCACAATGGCATCTCACCGGATATTGTGCCCCTGGAGACCCTTAAATTCTTCTCCAGCAATTTCTCTGTCTCTTTCTATAGCAAGTGTCTTTCAGAGTGCCAAAGCAGCACTACACTGATTGTATGAGCTCTGGTAGATGCTCTGTGGATCCCCTTGGTGATGGTGCATGAGGGGAGAGGTTTTTCTCTTGGGTCAGAGAGTGCTTGTGGTAATGTCTGTGTAGAGCAAGTATCAGCAGCTACTTTCGAATTATTCTCAACGCTGTAGAGTTTACAGCCTTGCTAGGAAGGGAATGTTTACCTGAAAGTTTCCATTATGATCATTGAAGAGATCAGCAAATATGTATTTTGGATCTGGTATAACAGGCATGACTGACTTCTGAAGCCTGCAAAGAGGAAAGAAAAATACAAATGGGTGTTTTGTTATAGTGTAGTCATTCATACAAAAAGCTACTTCAGCACGGTCCTGTAGCCACAAATATATTTTACATGACAGTACTGTAGGCTTGATTTCTTTCAAATGTGTTCTAAAGTCAAAAAGCAGTTATAACAATATGATAACGCCATCAGGCTAAGAGCGTTTTTTCTGCTGGATTTTCAACCAACCCCATCCTAGTAAAATCTGGACTCTATACAAACTTCCAGCTAGTCAGCAACTGCCATTCTGCTCCATGCAGTATTCAGAGCTTTACATTTCCTGGCCATGTTCCTCTAGACAGGGAAGATGGTGCAGTAGCCAGCTGTATCGGCTGACTTAGTGAACACAAACATAAACTTGAAATATAGGAGAACAAACTTAACTTAGGATCTGAAAAGGTTATCAGAGTCCCATATACTTTCAGCTCCGAAAATACTGCATTTTTGGCTTTCGTTTTCCCCACTGAAAAAGCCAAGATCTGGGGCCATTGCAGGTTTTGTTGTTTGGTGGTTTGGGTTTTTTTAATTGTAGATTCTAAAAGTGAACAGAGTCATTTAACTGCAAATCCAAATATTGACATAGTGTTATTAAAGTTGAATGCACTCAAGCTCACTTCAGCCTACTGCAAACAGACATTGACTGTGATGAAAGCTGCACAAAAGAATGTCAGTTCAGAAGAAATAACCAAAATAATTGGCTTCTCATGATTTAACTAGTTTTCCGAAAAGGAGAAGAAATGACGTGGAAGAGACAGAATTTTATCCTGAAAATTTTTCTTTTACCAGAATTGTTCTGGTTTTGAAAATTAAAGGCCTTGGTGTTTGGAAGGCCAGGTTGCATTATTGCTCAAACAGTAATTAAGCTACTGACTTCTACATCTCCATGATCAATTAATTTATCAGATAAGAATTTTGAGTGCTAAGAGACTTGATCCTGAATGATAGCTCTATTTTTATGACATGATTATTTAGTAGTAACCAATAAAACTATATTTACCTCTGCCATTTACACAGAAGAATCAAGAGGACAAGTGTCATCAGAAGTACTGCCAGCAAACAACTTAAAATTATTACTGTGTTTGACTGAGATTTTATATCATCATCGCATGAGTCTAGGAATAATCACAAAAAAAAAGTATGTGAAAAAGTTATTTTTTGCTTCAACTAAATATTTCTAATCATTCCAGAACATTGGCTTTTCTTTAAAAAAAACCCCAACACATAAAACTTTTTAAGAACAAATAAGACCAGTTCAGTTGTTCAATTGAAACTTAAAAGAAAAGCCATCCTTCCCCATACTTGCAACAAAAGAAAATTGTGCTTCAATTTATATAAATTAACCTGGTACAGGATAAAGGAACGGGCTTACAGGCAAAGAGTAGAGGCGTTATGAATAAGTCGAATATTTCTTCTCATCATGTCATTGCATTGACAGTGATACAGCAACTTCGTGTTAAGATCTATATTACATACATCTACTTACAATCACACAATCACCAAAGCTGCAAGTGCAATTTTACGTGTAGCCTAAATGTCTTATTTCCCAAGATAAAACAAACACAAACATCTTCCCCATCCCCGCAAACAAAAAGCCAGCAAACCACAAGTGCTGACACCCAGAAAGTAACTAGTGGAAGGATATAATCTAACACAGAGGTATATAAAATTAATGTATTTGTGCACTTTTCAGCATTCTCAGTGTTTTTCCCTGAAGCTTTTGAATTGCCCCTTCAAAGGTCTTCCTCCTATTGACCTTCCTCCTATTGACCTTCCTACTATTGACCTTCTGCTCTCTGCATAAATACTATAAAAACTAAATGATTATTCATACAGGAGCAACTGTCCAGCCTGGTCCACCAGCCTACTTTGTTCAGTTTGCCAGAAAGCCACAACAGAAGCTGTGATCCCCAAGTAAGGTATTCAGAATCTATGAAATTTCTGGAGCGCAGCTTTGTTCATAGCTTCTTCTGGTGTTAAATTTGGAGTCAATAATAACTCACTAAAGTCCTGAAGTGAAGTGCTTGCCCCAGTGAAGGGGCTGTGCCAATGTCGCTTCTGATCCAGGGGCACCCAGAGCAACTGACCCATTAATCTGTCTCCTCTGCGCTTTCCTTCCTTGCAGTGACCTGCTGGCAGCCTCTGGTCAAATGATCCAGGTGGGGCTGTTATCTGCTCACCTCCCAGAAGTGCACAGGGAGACATTGTCCTCTGTATTTTCTTAAGGGCATTTGCCAGCCTGAGGACATGCTTGCAGGCTCACAGTTTGCATGGTGGGGGAGGTTCCTCTGGAGCTCAGCACTGTGGCTACTACTAGTACATACCACTGCTGCAGGATTTCACCCCAGCTCTGTGTATATAGACTTTCTTCAGGTGATAGCCTGAAGATAATAGCCCACCGCGTTTTAGAGAACTCAATTCTGGGTACACTGAACATCTGGGTGTCTCATAGTTCTGATAAAGCCTAGTGGGTGGCATTTTGTGCTTAGCTGACACGATATGAATATGTTGGGATGGTGTACAGTCTTTACTGCAGAAAATCTGGGTTTTGGTTTTGATAACCAGTAGAAATACTGTTTCCGTCAAAGATCTAATCGAAGTCAACCACACTCAGTTAATATGTCTGTCTGGTGGGAAAGCAGTGCTGATACTGACTTTGCTTCCATTTCACCTCTTTTCCCCCATCCTCCCTGTTTTGATGAGTCCAGCACATATGAGCATCAGACTGCTATAACCTCTGGTCCTGTAGTTCAACTGGATGTACTTTCAAAACAAACTGCCTCCAGAAACGGGGCATCAAGAATTTTCTTCGGGTCCAGGTTTGATGTCCACATATCATATGTGGACACCCCACTCCACCCCACCCCCATTCATCACATCAGTGTCATTGGTGGACCTTGGACATTATTATAACACAAATAATAAGGACTCTCTTAACTTTGCTGATTATGGCACAAATTGATAGTGTTATGGGCCATCAGGAACAAAGCGGACAGGAGTTAAACATGGACAATTAGACATCCACATGAACTTTCTTTAGCAACAGAAGGTGGAGCACAACAGTGCGACATTAATTTGCTGCATGTTCCCAGCCTCTTTTGCAGTCACCCCTTCCCCATGTGTACTTAGACAATATATGAATGTAGCACAGCTGTTACCTAATAACGTGCCATTCATCCAAAATGTTTCTGCTTCCCAGTCACTGCCGTAATTAACTACGTTGCAGTAGGGTACTAGCCTCTTCAGTCTGACCCGGAAAGAATAGCATTTCCTCGGATCAAAGCCTTGCTCTCCAACACTGCAACACTTAGATGTTCTGGACTGTGAAGGAAAGTGCATCATCATTAATTTTGTTTTTCAAGACAGCGCTTCAGAATGCTACAGTCAGTCATGATCACAACTAGGACAAGGGATAGGCCAACCCAAAACCTCAGAACTGCATTTTAACTTCTCTAAGTTTCAAGGAATTCTGTTTCTTGACTGACTCTTCACTATTCATAGCCATTTCTTGTTGCCTGACATTGAGTTGAAGGTCATAACAATCATTACAAGGTGCACTATGTTACAGTTGCATATTTACAATATGCAAAGACACTTCGATCCCCAAAATATTTACAAGTTATATCTGAGACTGGAAAGGTTTAAGTCAAAGAAATAATATTTAGAAATACTTAACAACTAACTTTAGAATAAATAAAAGTCCTGTGTCATCTCTTTTCTTTCATTCTATTTCATGTTTTTTTCTCTTTTCTTTTAACTCTGCTCTGCTTTCTTCTTTTTTTCTTCCAAAACTCCTCTATTCTGAATGTATGACCTTTCCCTTAGATTGTCCTCAGCTCTTTGCATGGCAACTACATATAACTTAAAAAGTAAATGATTTCTGGCATGACAGGGATCCAGGATCCTAGAAATCTGTTTTCTGCTACCAGCTATATTTGAAAATATAGGATGGAATATAGGACGGGAGAACAATTTGAAAACAACTACATTTTACATACTATGGAGATGCTACTTCCAGCTTCTTCCAACATTGATTAAAAATGTCATGTCCAACTCACTTGCCAGTCTTTGTCAAACTTGCTTTTGTATTGAAGCTCAAGTCTCAAGCATTTCACAGCTCTCTCTGGTTTATTACAGCTTACAGTAACGGTGTCCGCTTTCCAGAAGAAGGTCACATTTTCTGGGGGATTGGGCTTTACTAAGAAGAAGAGAAACAAGTTACACTATAGTATCTTAAAAAGAAACACTTTGCAGATAAAATCCTTGTTATTCCTTCCTTGTCTCAATGTTTCTCTGAGTAGTAAGTGAAGAAGGTGGACCTTCTTCTTGGAGGATGTACTTTTGTAGCTGACCTCCCTATTAAATATCAAAATGGAGCTTCACACCATGACACTGCTCACCATTCAAGGTGCCACATTCAAAGGTAGATACTATCTCATGTCAGGAACCTATTGGAAGTACTTAAGGAAGGACTGTGATCTCCTCATACTCCCTGCAAACAATCAAAAGAAACAGGCTTCTTCATTGGAAAGGAACTGACAAATTCAGTACCATAAAACCTACAAGACACACTTGTGTAGCTGCTGGAGGCTATGTGGGATATGGTGGGGTATCTGCAAAAAGCACTGGGTGCCTACCTGTGCACGACTGAATCTATCGCTCACTGTTCTCAGATGGTCCGACGAGCACGCAATGGTTTGATCTATGTAGCTGGTTAGTCTTCAGTAGTGGGAAATAAAGGGCTGAGAAGAGTGTTCCCTCCTTTCTCAGTCCTTCTAGTTGTCTTTTTGTATTATGAAAATTCTACCTTCCTAACTTGAAGACTTAAGTCTGATCCTTGATATTTGTGCTTTCTTACCTAACCCTTTTGTAATTCAGCCAAAATTCAAGGATCAGGCTGCAGCTTTCCATAATTTACCAGATACTGGTAAAATTATGAGATAGAAATGTATTCTCAAAGTTAGATGTCTTGACAGTGTTTTGTTTAATCCTTTTTGCTAAAACATTATTAAGAAATGCTAATACTGTATTTGGAATATTTTTTTTTTCCAGATAATTCTATGTTGTATATTTTCTGTGTGATTTTTATCAGAAAAAAATCCCTCCACTTTAGATGCTGTAACTGTGTTCAATTCCAGAATATTTTCATAAAATAATCTCACACTAGACATGAAATACTTATTCAGGGGAAGGAGGGATTTAGTAAAAACAGGAACACTGTCTCTCTACTAGTAGGAGGATGTCTCTTTTATGATATCAGACTGTACTGGAGCCACTCGACTAATTTCTATTGACAACTGATGATGGTTTTATGACAGCTTCTTTGATAAGAAGTAGTTTGCTGCCTCATCACATGGAAGATGGAAAAAAAAATAAAAGGTTAAAAATACAAGAAAGAACACACACACAACACTAAGACAAGAAACTATTAACTTTTATTCATTTTCCTGGTATGAATACTGAGCATGCCTGCATTAGACTAAGCACACCCATATATTTTAGAATTTTCATTTTTATTTTGAAACTCTGTTTGGGGATAAATCTGGCTGCCCCATGTAATCTCACTTAGCTGCAGCTGCACACAGGCTGGTGTAACAGCTGATGAGAGCAAGGGATAAAAATCAAAATGAAATAACTATAGCTTGATTTTGGCACACACACTAATAACATTTTATACACCAATATAACTGATTTCTTCTCAAACTAAGGATGACTAGAGAATCAGTGAAGACTCTAGGACTATCAAAGGAGTTGTGATTTTACGTACTTACTATAAAAATCAGATTTTAGTGTTTTAGAAAAAAGCTCTTCACTTCCATCGCTGTTCCTGATAGAGATGGCAAGGGTGGGTCCTTCTGTCTTAAAAAGACATCCAGAATTATAATCTTGATCCAATAAATAGGTGCGACATGGCTTCCAAACTTTGTTCTTGCCTTCATCAAATCTATAAATGAAATAATATTAGTGAATGGAACACTCTTACCAGTTAACATAATTTCATTCATTTTTGTTACTGTGCTTTCTTTTTTTTTTTCTTTTTCAAATCCTCCTACCAAGGGAAGTTTGTGCATGGAATTTCTTGAAGTGGCAAATTCCACAGTGGTGTGAGGGAATTCATTACCTAAACCTCATTGACTTTCTGGCCCTGGGTTTTGACGCAGTCTGAAATTATCAAGTTTCCTTCATGTTGTTGTTGTTGTTTTCCAATAAGAGAATGACTTGATCAACAGATGTTTTCATGAACCTGTTTCCAAGATTGTACTGCTAAAAGTTCTTTTACATACACCACTCAGAGAGAAAAGGGAAAATCAAGTGCTATGACTGTCTTTAACCAAAACATTAGATTTCTGTTAGTCATTAATGACATCAGTTAATAAGGAAAATATACACACATACGTGGAAAAAAAAAAACCTTTCAATGGTATTATTAGCATTAACATTTAGCACAACAACAGATGAGGGACAAGTCTTTCATATAATGTTTGTTGTGACTGACTGTTCAGCAGACTTTCTGATTTGTACACTTCTGTAGCAAGTTATGAATATAAACAGTATTCATGCTGGATGATTAACAAATGTTAAAAGCACAGAAGACTCAAATAGACTTAGATATTTCAGCCTCCCAAAGTAAATCCTTTAAGAAAAGAAGAATAGACATTGTCAATACTCACGTATAAGAAAATGACATATTCTCGCTGGGAAATAGTTTTCTTGCTGCCCATGTGATCTGCATCTTCTCATTATTGAAATTGATTATTGTGGTGCTGATGGCATCTTTCCAACCTGCCCAGGACATTGATGGAAAATATGATTTCAGTAGTGAGTATGGAAAGCATCCCTTGACATTGGTAGGCAATCAGTATTTCAAAGATATGTATGCAATAGACTCAGATGATCATAAAGTATGAAGACATAAGAATATCTAAAATGTAAGGAAACAGAGTAAAATCACCTAGAGATGTTGAAATTAGAATTTCAAAATAGCAAAATGAAAGCATGCACAGCAACACCAGAGAGCACCCCATGGTCCCTGGGCCAAAAGTTGTAGGCTGGTTCATGTGTATGCAATGCGTAAGGCCTACACCTTGAGGCCAGCTTTCCCCCAAAATACCTGCTAAAGTTTTCCTGCTAAGGAAAACTGTTTGGGAAGTAATGCCACATGGAGCCTGTGTGTAAACTGTCGAATGTTTACTGTAAGAAACAAGGGACTGACACCACAGGTAAAGGCTTATAGGAACCCCAAGCAGATCAGCACAAGTAGGTGTACTGCATGTTTGATCCATGTGGTTCTGGCCAATTCCACCTTACAGACATGAAAGATGTTTTTAATACCCTCTGACTGCACGCGGATATTTTTTTCCCCTCCTGACCTTCTCCTTGTTATAGGTCTTGCTAGGGACACAGGTATTTTAATTGTGTCCATCAGGATTCCACGATCAGGCACTGAATATAAATCTGACATTGAAAAATAGAGAAATTAGGAAGGCAGAAGGATTAGAAATGCATTCTATATCAAAGAGAACAACAAATAATTTATTTTGCATTCTATAAGATGTGAAATTTTATTTACTTGAATGAACAAAGAGGAAGAAAATGTGTCTTGAATATCAGCAAGAAACCACTTGAGGGTAAAATTTGCAGACTGCTGTCTCCAGACATGAAGTGTCTACCAATAAAAACTTTTGCTGGAATATTCCTGCTTAGCAGGAGAATAGAGGATTTTAGCTTTTATTGCTGTCTACATTTTATGCCACTCTGGACTTTTGAAGGGGTTTAGAGTGGAAAAAATTTAAAACATTTCTTATGAGCTTTTTATCACATACAGTGGTCCTGAATGTTCACAGGAATCAGGCCTAACTATCCTCATGGTCGCTATCTTACGCTCTGTAATCAACATAGAATGTGAGAACGGCATGTGGGTTCAAGTAACCATTTTGCCTATTCTCATGGCTATATGTTTGCATGTAGGCGTTTCATTACTTCTGGAATTAGAACCAGTCAAAACATTTTTGTATAGATATAATTGTGTTGTAACATGTTGTTTTGTCAAAATCATTCAAGAGACAGTTATGACAGAAACCCAAGAGACACTGGGTAGATGTAGCTGCAGGTCCCTGCTACGTGATTCATGGAGCTCTGGTCAAAAAGATTCTGCTCTTACTCAAGAGAAAGACTTGAAACTAACTCCTCCATCTCCTTACTAATGCCTGCAGGCTTGTTCTGTATTGTTTTCTCAAACTGAAAATCTCATGTGTTTTTCTGAAGAATAGAGAAGTGAGTACTATTACACGCTGAAGCAAAAACAGAACTTCAAAACCTAAAAAAAATCATAAAATGCAATTTACCCAGCCAGTTCTATCTCTATTACAAGAGACTACATAGCTTTGTTTCCTAAGTCCTCGAGCCCTTTGTAAGACCCCTCAGCAGGTCTAAGAGATGACCTTGTCTTCAACTAAAGCAACTGAGATATATGATGGCAAATTGCCTAACGGTGGATTCTTGGTCTCCAATTGCACTAACACATTTTAATTTTTATGGACTAAATTCTAACATGATTGTGTTGTGTTTTATATGGTGTTATGCTTACTGTAACTGAAATCCATATGACTATTTGGACTTAGATTTTCTATAAAGACAGCTAAATGTATATTTAGTGCATAATTGAGTGTATAATGTTCCCCATCTTTAAATAAAATTAAATTTATAAAAAAGAGTATAAATGTTTGTGAAAGAATACTGTACTGTCCTGAGATCATTTTTATGAGTATAGAATGAATCTTTTCAATTCCCTTTAGAAGCCACAAAATATGTACTTTCTACTTTTCGAAAATTAGTCTCATTGCAGACATTTTCACTTTGAGAAAGAGCTGTTAATGTCCATGCTTCAATTATGAAAATAAAACCAGGAAGAGTACTTGCTTTCTTAATCACATATTTTCAAGGATAAACAATTTCAAAAATAATTTATGATGCTGTTTCTACGTGCACAATAGTTTGGCACAATGACAGTTGGCAAAATGCTCTTTGTAGGGCATGGTTTTTAACAAATTTTTAAGTCAAATGTGAACGAAATTCTTCAGTTCAATCTCAGAAGGTGGCTTAAAGTCTCTGCAGAGAGGCATGCACACAGATCTTCCTGTGCTTGACGAAAAGATTTCGAATAGGTTATGTGCTAAGGAGAGAGACGCGCAGTCTCGACAGCAGGATGTAACAATGAGTGGGTATCTGAGACTCCTACCTGGGGCACAGCCAACCAATCCAGGCTGTGCTAGGACCCTTTCCTGAGGAATGGTTCCACCTCAAAACCCTCAGCTGGACTTGGGCAGCTAGGCAGCCCCACTGAAAAACACAGCAGTGATTTTTCCATTATTTGGAGGGTGGGCTCAGCACCCAGCGTTTATCCCATTGCTCTCCGGCTGTGAGGTTGCAGCAGTTGGCCCCGGATGTGAACGATCTGCTTGCGTGGATTTCTAGTGTTAAGCAAATGGTGCAGGTTGGGTTTATCTATAAGACTGGTCTCAGGTTGCTCAGTACCATAGAGCTGGGCAGCATAAATAACTTCTTTCCTTTTTTTTAATCATGTTTATAGAGAAATTGGTGGAATTAACACAGATAGCACCGGTTCATAAACTGTGAGAGAGAGCACACAGAATTTGCTCATGTGAATTTTTTATATACAACTGAGAAAAACTGTGGTGACAATATTTTGATCGAATTTGCCTTTCAACTAGGCGATGTGTGTTTGGGAAGCTCCTTGAACCCGTGACCCTGTACCCCATAACCTTGACATTGCCAACAGAGAAATAAAAGTCCAAGACAGTAAAGATTTTTGTAAAGTAACAACCCATCCTTCCCTCTCTGTACAGACTAACTCTTGAAATCCTTTTTCAGGCTGCCACATTTCCCCTCAATTGAAGCAAGCAAAAAGGACACCAGCATAAAAATGCTGAATCCCATAAAGTTCCTTTACTGGGGTGTTTGATCTTTTCAAACTTGCAGTGGTTTAGTCGAGATCTGGTTGGCTCTAGAGGTGGATAACAAGGAAACCAGAAGGACCGCATGGATTTCCACACACGAAGGAGTGGACGCTAAGTAAAATCTGAGAGTATGATCTGTGTGGCCTGTTTGGAAGGCAACAAAACCCACCAATTCATTCTGATCCTTGGACAACACTCATTATTCTCTATTTTTCAATTATATTGTGATAGCTCTATACTACTTATTAGAGGCTACAATTCAGAGATGCACACTAACTCTTGGGCTTTTTTTTTTTTTTTTTTTGGATGACAGAGAAGAATATCTGCTTGGCTCCAGTCCTGCAGTGATTTATATGTGGACTTTGCGCACTCTTAAGTAGTCCACTTGACTTCAGCAGGATTACTCAGAGCGCATCAACTTAACAACACATATAAATCTTGCTAGGATCAGATCCTTTTTCTGCAAAAACCCTACACATTATTAATTGGAACTCTGGGATTTTAACATTTAAATATAAACTCCAGCAACTGCAGTTATTTATGTACTAAAATGGAAGGTAATACGTTACTAAATACTTAAAAATAAGTAGAACCATTTAATAGAAATGGAACAGAAATGGTAATAAACTATCTGGTGATATATAGATATTCTTTCCTGTGCTCTAGTTTTTAAGAACTTCATAAGAAATCAGTCTTAACATAATTAACTAGCTACGTAGGACAGAAAAGGATTTACCAATCTTTTATTACGAACAACTGTACTTCTAGAACTCTAGTCAGGGCAATTTTCTACTGTGCTTTCAAATTTCATGAGTTTTGTAGCTTTTTTGAATGTGGTATCTGCTGTATTTTGTGTAAGTGTTCAGTAAACTTTTGTGTGCATCTTTTCAAATTATAGCATGTACATGTTGCGAAACCCACATTTCAGCACGAAAAGATGCGTAGCCTAAGTGAAGTTTTTGAAATTTGGATTAAACTGACATCAAATTCCCTGAGGATATGTACAGGTTATCTGAAACATGGTATTTCCTTCTGATGATCTTTCCTTTCTTTGCCTTTAACTGAAAAGATGTTCAGTTTCCTTTTTCTTTTATTTCTTTTTAAAGCACTTCTACTTCTGGAGACAGAATCATTCCTATCTTTTGTTAATGGAAAGAGAGAATGAGCAAGAGAATAGAGGGGACCATTTCTCTCCCTTTCTTTATGACGGAATTTTTATGAATCCTCCTGTGACACCATGGATCTTTCTCAGCTAATGTGCCAGCTTTTCCACAGTAATTGTGATTATTTAAAGCATTCTTTTCATGATCCTAGATGCACACAACAGACCAAAGTAATAAATTTATCATTATTCTTTTTATTATCATAATGGGTAGATGGAAAGGTCAAAAATAGTATGCAGAGGCAGTCCCTGGGCTAAAGAGGGATGACAGCAACTTTCTGCTTGAGGATGGCCTGCGGGTCTAGCTAGGTACGCAGTATGTTGCAGTGCTGTAGGACACATACCGGTGCTCTGGAACATGAGCTTCAGAGAGAATTATCCAAATCTACTTCTTTGGTAAAACCAGTGGGGAACTGGTAGGGCTCCACACAAGACTTTAACCTCTTCTCAGGACAGAGAAGCATGGAAAATACCACTGTGGTGTGCGGAGAAATTACTTTTACAGGGGAAAAAAAAGAAATTTCCTTGAGCAAAAAATTATGCAGACACAACCATGAATAAGAATATGAGCAAGTACATTCCACCTCCAAGTCACTTTTCAAAGTTTATTACCGAGAAAAAATACTGTTGAAGGGGAACATTGTAAAAAGGCTGAATGTCATGGAACAGATTAAAAAAAAAAAAGAAAAAGGAGAGGCAGAAAGTCAATCTGCAAAGATAACAGAATGGAACATGCATGTACTGGAACAGTTGCAACCTCATTGAAACATAACAAAGAAGAAAAACCACTTTTGATTTCCTCACACTGATGAAACCTGATAAGTAACCACATGTTGAACTTCCACATATCGCAGCACACTGTATAGAAAGTACCAGAGAGCAAGACCCAGATCTGAGCCTACAGTCTTTAGTTACCCTTAATACTACTCATCTATGAGAACGGTGTCATTTCATTAATAGGAACACATGTAGGCGAAAGTGCAACTCCTTGAGCACAAGACTGCTGAACTGAGTATACAGAACAGAGACTGAATACAAAACCTCTTTTCAAGAAAAGGAATGGGGCAGCAAGAGAGATATTTTTAATAGAAATTTTGAGGCAAAGCATAATCCTTATAGCATAATTCTTATAACCCATCAAACTGTGTTTTTTTTTCAGAAGATCACCAACCATTGCTAGGCATCACCACGCTGTGCATCAAATAAGCACCACAACTGTAATTTTCAACTTTTGTTCTACTAAGTCATTCCAGTAAGGCTATAGGTGGTTGCCATCTCAGGACAAGGAAGATTCCTGTCCCCTCACAGGAGAACCAGTGACTCACAAGAGCAATTAGCACTGGAGAATCAGCTGGTTCTCAATTGCCTGAAAACAGTACTTACCATACACACAACAGAACAGAGAACTGATTTATAGGTTGATGAGATGAGGGCATAACTTTAGAGTATTTATTTCCCTTTATAAAATTAACAACAAGGAACTTGTGATAAATTAGCAAGAGAAAAGATTAGATTAGCGGTCTATGTGTTGGGCGTTATGTACGATTTCTGTAAGAACCTATTTATTTTTGGCAAGCTATAATTAATGGAACTGCAGACAAACACATGAAATAGAGATGTTCTTATATTTAGGTAGGCAAATAACCAGTCTTTAATGTCTTTATTAATTTTGCTTTTTAATAATATTTTTACCTTGACACTTTCTCAGGCACAAGATATTGCTGGATATTTTCCCATTGTGTTCATTCTTCCAGAGTGCTAAGCGCTGAAGTCTTACCTGGAATCAGTTTTATCCATCTTTGTTCAATGTGAAGGTTAGTCCTTTTCAGATGCGGTCTACTCTGTTAGAACCTGTGCCTTAGCAAGTAGTCCTGCTTAAATAATTTAGTATTTCTCTTTTTGAGAGTAGACGTAAGCTTACCAAGTTGACTTTTAATTAGAAAACTTTCATGGAAATCCGTTATTATTGCCATCATAATTTTCTTTTTTTTTAATCCACTTTCATCTCTGCTGGATATCAATTTCTGTTTGGCTTATTCTTTTCACCAAAAAAAGTGTTGAATATTATGACACATGAAGTAAAGTATGCACAGAAATATTACTAATTAATATATCAATTTCTTAAATAAATATCTGTGGATTTGAACTTACCAGGAGACTGTGACTGAGAAGCCACCAGGTTGCTCAGTGTGAAAATCATTGAACATGCTTGAAAGATGAGTCTCATGGTTGGAATGACACACTTGGCTGTGAAGAGATGAGTAACCGTAATCTCTGGACTTTACTGTTTGATCACTTTATACCAGAGGCTGGAGGGAACTGGAGGAAATGACTACAGGAAATAAAAAATTGACATATCTCTAGCTATAAACAAATCAGAAGTGCAGGACTTCAGAATGCACACCTTCTTTATACGGTGTTAAAAAAAAAGATAAATTAATTTCTCAGAATAAGAGTATGTCTCTTGTCGGCACTTTGCTTTATCTTTTCACAGCTGTATCAGAGGTGACTGTAGCCCTGATCCAAATGAGGATCAGGTAGCTGTGCATAGCTGTGACCACATCATATCATGGATGAAGACACTGATCTCAAAGTGCCCAGTGACCTGAGGGTAGGAGAGGTGTAAACAGTCTGCCTCCCCCCTTGCAAACCTGTACCTGTTCCTACGAGCAGATGTTTATACTCCTATTCCACATGCCTGGTGCACCTCAGCTGGCTTGAACCACTTCAGTCCCCAAAACAGAGGCAGAAATTTTGGACCCTTTTGTAACAGAGAGAGCGGAGCTGCCAGGCGTAGGGAGGCTGTTACACAAAAGGTAGCACTAGGATGAATTTCTTCCTGTGTTACCTGGACACATCTATGCTGCTATAGCTTCCAAATATACCCATATATCTAAAATTATATATATCTGTACTATACCTATACCTTATATATCAATATACCTAAAATTATACATAGAAAATGGGGAATAGAATAGTGTTTTGCCTGACATTAAACATATTTTAGAAATAGCAGAACTTAGAAGTCTTGTAATAATCACAATTATCATGTCTAAAGAAACCTATTATCTGTAGATCTGCAGTAAAAGGGGCTTCAGCTACGTCCACATAGTAGTGCAATAAACAGGAGTGGTGAAGCAGTGGGGTGAAGCAGTTGGTGCTGAGGACCCAACAGCCACACAGTGTGCATGGAGGGGGGAGGGGGGGGAGGGGCGGTGTGTCTCCCCTAGACTGGCAGCAGTCCAGCCCCATGGGCTCAATGCAGTCAGAGTTTGCTAGATGCCCTCCTGGAGTGCATCTTCTGGGCTAGGCTCACCTGAGAGTAACCCAGTGCTCCACTGTGTGAACAAAAACATGACTATGATTATGAGCATCACTTCACAAGCCAGTCCTAATCTGAACTGAAAAGTCAGTGTGGCCCCAGCCTGCCGTCCTTCTCCAGCAAGAGCTCAGGAAGACAGCCCTGAGTGAACAAGCGCTCTCTTCCCTGAGCTTGCTAGCTGCTCCCTGCATGTCTGGTAAAGGTTTACTGTTTACTTTTCTAGGGACACGTGAAACAGGCAAGTACACCAACTTCAAATCCAGTCTCTTCCTTAATTAAGCTTCACAAAAAAAATGCTACTCCATTAAATATAAATGATAGACCTCAATTCCTATCTGTGTTTCCTAGCTGGTCTCAAGCTTTTGCTCAGTTTGCATACAAAAAAAGTACAAGAACCTTCTTCTCATGCAGCGGCATGGTTGAGCAGATGAATGCAGTCACACTGCATGCAAAGTGGCCTGGGCACACACACCATATGGCCTTCTGGAGACCCTGTTCCCTAGGTGCCTTGTTGCCTTAAGTTTCTCGAGTAAGGAGAGTGGAAGCTTGTCTGCTGCATGTGGTACTAGATAGGGAGCTGGATTGTGGCTGCGAATACACCCAGAAGTTCTGCTGTGATTTCTGTTTGGTCTTATTTGCATTCCTTTCAGAGCCTTTCCTGATGTGTTCACTGTCTTTTTAAACCCAAAATTACTGTTGGTCAGTTGAGACCCTTATCAGGTTTGTCACATCACCAAAGTCTCCAGCCAGGTGATGTGGTACCACTTTTGATCACTTTTCTTGGGTTGGCTGCTTTCACTGGCTTATCCACCGTATGTCCCAGGAAGACGTATTCAAATCCCAGTGACTCTTGGAAACCCCGGCACGGCTGCCTGACACACATACAGTACTCTGATAACTGTCTAGCCCCTGCTTCAATCGAGTTCCTCCAGGGAGGCATTAATTCCTGGAATTAAGATAACAAGCAGCACAGAACTAAAATACTAAACTAGGTCATATGTGATAGTTAATGGAAAGCTGAAATTGCTCACGGTTTCCACAGTCAGCATTGCAGAAGCCATTGTGACAAACAAATGAAGGAGGAGAGCCAAAATCCTCTTGTTCCCCAGGACAGGGCAACTCCCACATGCCCCCATTTGAGTTAAAAACACATTTTCCTTCCAGAACATCTGTCTTGTCTTCACTGAAGTGTGATGGAGACGAATTTGTCCCTGTCTGCTTATTGTATAGGTAAAACACACTGGACTGCAGACCTCCTAAGACAGTTCATTCTCTGGCAGAAAGGGGTGTGGGGAGACAACATGTAAAGAAAAGGTATCTAAAATACCTTCTGGCTTATAATTATTCTGATTTTGAGACACTACATCAAAACCAATGTCTAATTCTCAAGTGACAACAGCTCATTTTCACTGACCGTTTCCTCCTATGAGGTATTTTGGTACCTCAAGTAACTCCCTCCCACCAGCCTCTACTTCCTTTTAAGATACTGAGGGCCTCTTGAAGCCAAACAAAATTACTCCTTTTACTACTTCTGAAACCAAATCTAGGGCTGAGGTCCTGGGGAATAAAACCAATGATGACTGGGTTAAACAAACCACTTGCATAAAGCTGACGTACTCTTGAGCTATTTTTGCTGCTGCTGAGAGAAACATCAGATTTGGCACTTGAGGGACATAGGGCTTGGGCACCTACCACCTCTCCGCTGTGCAGGCAGACACTAGCCTAACCACCTGCCTCAGGTTCTGCTTTCTGGAAGCCATCTCTAATTACCTGATTTGATTTTTTCAAATATGGATGATCACATTTCATGAACTAAAAAGCCACGGGATCTGTTGTCCCCCAGGTCCTTTTCTGCCTGCCTGCAGGAGTGTAATTGATTAACTTGCCCACATCCTTTGTGTCATCGGTCCCGTGAGGACAAGGACAGAGCATTTTCACAGTGTGCCCCCTCTTCAGGATTCACACGCAGTGCAGTTCGGCCTGAGAAAACAAGATCCATCCTGATATTGCAAATTCACGCAGAAATAGGGAAAGCAAAGAGTGAGGGTAAGCTGAAAATTATCAGCCAGGGCTTGTGATTTTGACTGCTGGTAGAGACAACTTTTAACAGGATACCCAGAGAATGAGGACGATGCAAGTGAAGCAAATAAATCAAAAGAAGCCCTTTTGACTTCATTTTGCACTTTGGATTAAACCGCACAAACAGCCCTTGGCCTTCTGCCACCTCCTCCACCCATGACAGCAACTCTCAGAGTCTCAGAGGTGCCTTCACCTGCCAGCTGCAACCTTCAGAAGCCTCACTGACTTTCATCAGCTTCCTTCCTCTCTTTTTATTCCCCTTCCTATTATTTAATCAGCAGTGTAAAACGCGTCTTTGATCACCACATAGTTCGGCAAAGCAAATTGTCTCAGTTTATTTCTTCCTTCATCTGGAACCTAAAAAAACAACAGCCTGGGAGGAACTTCCATTTAATGTTATTTACTTACTCATGGCCTTGGTAACAGACTCCACAAAAAGCCCCACAAAACAGCAGAGATTATCTCTTTTTTGCAGTGATGATCCCTTGTAATTTTTAACATTAACAGGAAGTGATTTCAGTGTATTTCGAGTGGGTGCAGTAAAGGGAGCGATGACGCATCTACAGAAAATAGTGAGTCCCATCACTCCATGACAAATCAGCTTAGTCAACTTGAGTCAGTGCAGCCCGTTGTTCTGACAGGAGAACCTTATTCCCTTTTGTCATATGCTGTAAAGTGCACGTGTAAAGACCTCTGCTGTACTTTTTGGGCCCATCTGCTACCCATGGACAAAGCTTAAAGGATTAATCCTCAAGGGTCCCTGGCATTCTTAAAATTCCTGCTCTTGTGCAATCACTTCAAAAAGTGTCACTTCTTGGTCTTTCCTCAGATCACCATGGCTTGGCCTGTCCCAGCCTTCTTTATGAAGGACAGGAAAGCAATGGAGGAAAAAAACCAAGCTAAGATGGCAGAAGGTCTGCATGGATGAGCAAGGAGTGCCTATCTGAAATCAGAAATAAAAAGGAAGTGTACAAGAGGTGGAAGCAGGAGCAGATGACCCAGCAGCATAAAACTGCTTTTCAGTCTTGCAGGGACAGGATTAGAAAAGTTGAGGCCAACCTGGAGTTGAATCTATTAAAGGATGTGAAGGGCAACAAGAAAGGATCTACAAGTACATGAACAGTAAAAGGAAGACCAAGGAAAACATGGGCCTGCTGCAGAAAAAGGCAGGGAACTTGGTGACAAATGACATAGAAAATGCTGAGGTATTCAATGCCTTCTTTGCTTCAGTCTTTACTAGCGAAAGCAGCCTTCAGAAATGCCAGGCCCCTGAGACCAGAAGGAAAGTCCGGAGCAAAGAAAACTTACCCTTAACAGAGAAGGACCAAGTTAGTGAGCACTTTAACAAACTGGACGTACATAAATCCATTGGGCCTGAAAGGATACATTGATGAGTGCTGATGGAGCTGGCAGATGGGAGAGATTCCTGAGAACTGGAAGAAAACAAGCATCACTCCTATCTTCAAAAAGGGAAAAAAGGAGGATCGGGGAACTACAGGCTGATCAGCCTCACCTCAATCCCTGGGAAAGTGATGGATCAACTAAACCTGGAAATCATTTCCAAATACATGAAATCATGCTCAGCCTGCCTGATAGCATTCTACAACAAGGCGACTATCTTGGTGGATAAGGGGAAAGCAGTGGATACTGTTTGCTTTTACTTTAGTAAAGCCTTTGACATTGTCTTCAACATCCTCATAGACAAGTTGACAAAGTACAGGTTAGATAAGAGTTGTGGTGGATTGAAAACTGGCTGAACTACCTGGCCCAGAGTGTTGTGATTCATGGAACAAAGTTCAAATGGAGGCCAGCAACTAGTGGTGTACCCCAGGGGTCAATACTGTGGCCAGTACAGATTAACATCTTCATTAATGACCTGGACACTGGGACAAAGTGCGCTCTCAGCAAATTCGCAGACGATAAAAACAAAAAAGTGCCTGGTACACCAGATGGTTGTGCAGCCATTCACAGGGACCTCAACAGGCTGGAGGGTTGGGCAGAGATGAACCTCATGAAACTCAGCAAGAGGAAATGCAAAGTCCTGTAACAGGGGAGATATAATGCTGGGGTCCAGCACATGCTGAGGGTTGACCAGCTGGAAAGCAGCTCTGCAGAAAAGGACCTTGGTGTCCCAATGTACAAGAAGATGAACATGAGCCTGCAATGCACTGCAGCAGCAAAGAAGGTCAACAGCCTCATGGGCTGCATTAACCAAAATTTTGTCAGCAAGTCGAGGGAGGTGAGTCTTCCTCTTTACTCAGACCTGGTGAGACACATCTGGAGTTCTGGGTCCAGTGCTGGGCTCCCCAGTACAAGAAAGATGTAAAGTGAGTCCAGTGAAGGGACATAAGAATAATCAAGAGACCGGAGCACCTTTCATACATGGAGAGGCTGAGGACAGGGCTCAGGAGAATCTTATCCTTGTGTATAAATAGCTGAAGGGACTAAAGACAATGGAGCCAGACTCTTCTCAGTGATGCCCACTGATGGGACAAGAGGCAATAGGCAGAAATTAAAAAAGATGAAATTCAATCTGAACACAGGAAAGTGCTTTTTACTGTTAGGGTGTCTGAGCACTGGCACAAGTTGCCCAGGTAGTTGCAGAGCCTCCATCAGTGGAGATACTTAAAACCCAACTGTATGTAGTCTTGGGCAACTAGCTCTATTTGACCCCGCTTGAGCAGGGGGATTGGACTAAATGGTTTTGAGAGATGCCTTCCAACCTCAATTATTCTGTGATGTTGTGAAAACACAGGAAATGTCACAGCACTTCGCATTTACACATCTGAAGTATCGGAGTTCTTGTACCTCCTTATCTCCCATTTCCCAAGGAAGTAGTAGAGTTTGAAAAGAGAGAAGAGCTGTAAAGTCAACCAGAGGCAGGGAGCAATATTTCTAAGAAAAAATGGAGAGAATGATGCTTTGCAACTTGGAGAAAAGATGAGTGAGTGGAGAATTGATAAAGGTCTAGAAGTTCATGAATAATGAGATGGTAACTTAGGAGTGACTGTTTGCTTTTTCTCACAATGTGTGACTTCTTGACTTCATAAATTAAGTTATGAGGCAGCAAGATTAGAACAATCATAGAATCATAGAGTGGTTTAGGTTGGAAAGGACCTTAAAGATCACCTAGTTCAAACCCCCTTGCCATGGCCCGGGACACCTCCCACTAGACCACGTTGCTCAAAGCCACATCCAGCCTGGCCTTGAACACTTCCAGGGATGGGGCATCCACAACTTCCCTGGGCAACCTGTTCCAGTGCCTCACCACCCTCAGAGTGAAAAATTTCTTCCTAATATCTAATCTAAATCTACCTTCTTCCAGTTTGAAGCCATTCCCCCTCGTCCTATCACTACATGCCCTTGTAAAAAGTCCCTCTCCAGATTTCTTGTAGGTCCCCTTCAGATACTGGAAGGCCTCTATAAAGTGTCCCCAGAGCCTTCTCTTCTCTAGGCTGAACAACCCCAACTCTCTCAGCCTGTCTTCATAGGAGAGGTACTCCAGCCCTCAGATCATCTTCATGGCCCTCCTCTGGACCTGCTCCAACAGATCCACGTCCTTCTTATGTTGAGGGCTCCAAAGCTGGACGCAGTACTCCAGGTGGGGTCTCATGAGAGCGGAGTAGAGTAGAAGAATCACCTCCCTCGCCCTGCTGGCCACGCTTGTTTTGATGCAGCCCAGGATATGGTTGGCTTTCTGGCCTGCAAGCGCGCATTGTCAGATCATGTTGAGCTTCTCATCAACCAACGCCTCCAAGTTCTTTTCCTCGGGGCTGCTCTCAATCCATTCTCTGCCCAGCCTGTATTTGTGCATGGGATTGCCCCAGCCCATGTGCAGGACTTTGCACTTGGCCTTGTTGAACTTCATGAGGTTTGCACAGGCCCACCTCTCCTGCCTGTCCAGATGACTCTGGATGGCATCCCTCCCCTCCAGTGTGTTGGCCATGCCACACAGCTTGGTGTTGTCAGCAAACTTGCTGAGGGTGCACTCAATCCCATTCTCCATGTTGCCTACAAAGATGTTAAGCAGCACCAGTCCACAACCCTTTGAGTGCAGTCATCCAGCCAGTTCCTTATCCACCAAGTGATACATCCGTGTCTCTCCAATTTAGAGACAATGATGTTGTGCAGGACAGTGTCAAATGCTTTGCAGAAGTCCAGGCAGATGACGTTTGTTGCTCTCCCCTTATCCACCAATGCTGTAACCCTGTCACAGAAGGTCACCAAATTTGTCAGGCATGACTTGCCCTTGGTGAAGCCATGCTGGCTGTCACTGATCTCCTCCTTATTTTCCATGTGCCTTAGCAGAGTTTCCAGGAAGACCTGCTCCATGATCTTGCCAGGCACAGAGGTGAGACTGACTGGTCTGTAGCTCCCTGGGTCTTCCTTTTTTCCCTTTCTGAAAAATGGGTTTATGTTTCCCCTTTTCCAGTCAGTGGGAACTTCACCAGACTGTCGTGACTATTCAAATATAATGGAAAGTGGCTGAGCAACTTCATCTGCCAGTTCCCTCAGAACCTGCAGATGGATTTCATCAGGTCCCATGGGCTTGTGTACCTTCAGGTTCCTTAGATGGTCTCATACTTGATCATCACCTACAGTGGGCGGTTCTTCATTCTCATAGCCCCTGCCTTTGCCTTCTGTGAATTGGGCAGTGTGGTTAGAGCCCTTGCTGGTGAAGACTGAAGCAAAAAGTCATTGAGTACCTCAGCCTTCTCCATATCGTGGGTGACCAATTCTCCTGTTTCCTTCCAGAGAGGGACCACCTCTTCCTTAGTTTTCCTTTTATCACTAACATACTTAAAGATACTTTTCTTGTTGCCCTTGATGTCCCTGGCCAGATTTAATTATATCTGGGCTTTAGCTTGTCTAACCCGGTCCCTAGCTGCTCGGACAGTTTATCTGTATTCCTCCCAGGTTACCTGTCCTTGCTTCTGCCCTCTGTAGGCCTCCTTTTTGCATTTGAGTGTGTCCAGTAGCTCCTTGTTCATCCACGCAAGCCTCCTGGCTTTTTTGTCTGACTTCTTTGTTGGGATACATCCCTCCTGAGCTTGGAGGAGGTGATTCTTGAATATTAGCCAGCTTCCTCAGGCTCCTCTCCCCTCCAGTGCTTTATCACATGGAACCCTACCAAGCAGGTCCCTTAAAAGGCCAAAGTCTGCTCCCCTGAATTTCAGGGTAGTGAGCTTGCTGCACACCCTCCTGGCTGCTCTAAGGATCTTGAACTTTACCATTTCATAATCACTGCAGCTCAGGCTACCCTTGAGCTTGACATTCCCCACTAGTCCCTCCTTGTTGGTAGGGACGAGGTCGAGTATAGCTCCTCTCTGCATTGGCTCCTCTACCACTTGGAGAAGGAAGTTGTCATCGAGGCATTCCAAGAACTTCCTGGATTGCTTGTGCCCCGCTGTGTTGTCCCTCCAACAGATATCAGGTGGTTGAAGTCCCCCATGAGGACTGGGGCCTGTGAATGCGATGCCGCTCCTATCTGTCTATAGAGGGCCTCATCCACTTCGTCATTCTGGTCAGATGGCCTGTAATAATAATTGTAATCTAATAACACTATTTCTGATAATATATCTTCAAAGAGAGGAGCGTGCTCCATAGTGAATAAGTCGCGGCTTTGGCAACAGATACTATATTTTCAGTAGGTCTAAGAATGCTGACACGGCCAACTCCAGTAAGCATGAAATAAGAGATGGTAGAGAGTGGGTGAAAGAGGAAAGAGAGAGAAATGTCACTTTGTTCACAAGAAATAGAACCTGACATGAACAGAAGAGGCATGCTCCAGAACCTGAATTTTTAATCACTATGGGTAAGAAAGAGGAACAAATTACACAGAGTGGGACCTAGTCATAGATTTTAATACCACATTACGTTGAAGAGATCTGACTTACTAACGTACAGAAAAACAGTCAATTTTATCCCATAAATCCTGGACTGGCAATGTGGGAATATTCAGTGTTTAAAACTCAAATGTTCACTTATTTCTTTCTTTGGATGGGTCTGCAACAGTTGCATCCAAGCAACGTGTATAGAGAGTCAAATTAAAATCTGACTATCTTAAATTGCATCCCTAAGAGCAAGAAATCAGGCAAGGGAAGCAGGAAATCTGCATGGTTGAGCAGGGACCTTCTGAAAAATCTCAAGTGGAAGAAGGAAGTTTACAGCATGTGGAAGAAGGGAAGGACCACTTAGGAAGAGTACGAGAATGCCATCAGAGTATGAGGGGATGAAACGAGGAAAGCCAAGGTCACCTTGGAGCTGAACCTGGCAAGGGATGTCAAGGCCAATAGGAAGGTTTCTTTAAGTACATAGGAGGCAAAAGGAAAACTAAGGAAAATGTGGGCCCACTGTTCAATGAGACAGGTGCCATGGTGACAGATGATGCAGAGAAGGCAGAGTTGCCGAATGTCTTCTTTGCTTCTGTCTTCACTGCTCCAGCCAGCCCTTGGGAGACCCAGACTTTGTGGGTAACAGAGGAAGTCTGGAGGAAGGCTTTCCCTTGATTGAAGAGGAACAAGTTCAAGAACAATTAAGTAAACTAGATATCCACAAGTGCATGGGCCCTGACGGGATGCACCCACGAGTGCTGAGGGAGCTGGTGGAAGTCATTGCTGGGCCACTCTCCATCATCTTTGAAAGGTCGTGGAGAACAGGAGAGGTGCCTGAAGAGTGAAGGAAAGCTAACGTCACGCCAGTCTTCAAAAAGGGCAAGAAGGAGGACCTGGGAAACTATAGGCCAGTCAGCCTCACCTCCATCCCTGGAAAGGTGATGGAACAGCTCATTCTGGGCATCATCTCCAAGCATCTGGAGGAAAAGAAGGTTATCAGAAGTAGTCAACATGGATTCACCAAGGGGAAGTCATGTCTGACTAATCTGATAGCCTTCTATAATGGTGTGACTGGATGGGTGGCTTAGGGGAGGGCAGTGGATGTTGTCTACCTTGACTTTAGCAAGGCTTTCGGCACCGTCTCCCACATCATCCTCACAGGCAAGCTTATGAAGTGCGGGTTAGAAGAATGGACAGTGGGGTGGATTGAAAACTGGCTGACAGATAGAGCTCAGAGAGTTGTGGTTAGTGGCGCAGTCTAGTTGGAGGTCTGTAAAAAGTGGTGCTCCTCAGGGGTCAGTATTGGGTCCAGTCCTGTTCAATATATTCATCAATGACCTGGATGAAGGGATAGAGTGTACCATCACCAAGTTTGCTTATGACACAAAACTGGGAGGGGTGGCTGACATGCCAGAAGGCTGTGCTGCCATTCAGTGAGATCTGGACAGGCTAGAGAGTGTTGGGCGGAGAGGAACACAATGAAGTTCAACAAGGGCAAGTGTGGGTACTGCATCTGGGGAGGAATAACCCCGTGCATCAGTACAGCTTAGGGGCTGACTTGCTGGAAAGCAGCTGTGTGGAAAGGGACCTTGGAGTCCTGGTGGACAACAGGATGACCATGAGCCAGCAATGTGCCCTGGTAGCCAAGAAGGCCAATGGCATGCTGGGGTGCATCAAGAAGAGTGTGGCCAGCAGGTCGAGGGAGGTCATCCTCCCCCTCTACTCTGCCCTGGTGAAGCTGCATCTGGAGGACTGTGTCCACTTCTGGGCTCCCCGGTTCAAGAAGGACAGGGATCTGCTGGAGAGGATCCAGCAAAGGGCTACAAAGATGATTAGGGGATTGGAGCATCTCTCTTATGAGGAAAGACTGAGGGACTTGGGTCTTTTTAGTCTAGAGAAAAGAAGATTCAGATATTATCTGATATTATCAATACTTACAAATACTTAAAGGGAGAGTGCCAGGGGGATGGGAACAGTCTTTTTTCAGTGGTGCCCAGTGATAAGACAAGAGGTAACGGGCACAAACTTGAACATAGGAAGTTCCATCTTAATATGAGGAGGAACTTCTTTGCTTTGAGGGTGGCAGAGCACTGGCACAGGCTGCCCAGAGAGGTTGTGGAGTCTCCCACTCTGGAGACATTCAAAACCCGCCTGGATGCCGTCCTGTGCAACCTGCTGCAGGTGAACCTTCTTTGGCAGGGGGCTTGGACTAGATGATCTCCAGAGGTCCCTTCCAACCCTGACCATTCTGTGATTCTGTATTCTGTGAAATTGGCAGGCTGATCTCTCTCTTGCAGGAATTTGCCCTGAAGTAGGAAAGCAGAGGTTGTTCTAGATGAAGCAATGATTAACTTGTGTGTGTGTGCAAGAACATTACCTTTCTACCTTTAAAATGCAAGTAAGCTTAATTACAGATCCCAAACATGATTGCACTACAGAGTTTTATCACCACAGAGGACTGAATGTTTCCTGCTGCTTTTCACTTGTTTGCATGATATCATTACAATCTGAACTTACTGGAAACTTTGAGATTTCATTCATTCTCAGGCATTGCCTGTTTGCTAGTAGCAGCCACAATAAGCAAGTACCCAAAACTGTGAACTCATAAAAAATACTGCAGAGAGCAGTGTGTAAAAGCCTGATCTGTAGTTATTTGTACTTATACTATTCTCATTCAGCACTGTTCTATACCTGCCTGGTACTCAACTGCCAGCAGTGACAATACCTGTGCCAAGGGAAGGGCAACATTAAACCAGACTCCATATGTACTGCACCGGTAGGTAAAGCTGTCTCACACAAAATTATTTCAGAAGGTTATTATTAGAGCTGCAAGGTGAAGTATCCTGAAGTCAGAATAGAGAGTGATGTATAAGCTAAACCTTTTATTAACTCCTTTTTTCTGCATACTGCATACAACTTAACCACAGAGAAATGAGTCTGGACAGCAGAAAGAAGCTGCTTTTTGAACGGATCACACCTGGATCATGGAGTCTTTTATGTGTAGGACCCTGCTTGATGTGCTAAAGAACATGGAATGTATACGCTGAATGAGTCTGGGTGCTACAGAAATAAAGAGGGTGTCCTGATAAGGATAGTCATATGCTGCGCAGGGTATTTGTCTACACATTAGAAGTTCTTAACTTTGGTAAGCTCTGTTACTGACATTAACAGCTCCCATATAAATGTCAAGTCCTTACCTAAAAGAATAAGCATGCTTGGCCCTTGCAAAAAAAATGTACCAGCAGAAATATTTCAATGTCAGCAAACAGAAAAACCTTGGTCATTAAACAGGAGGAGAGGAGAGGAGAGGAGAGGAGAGGAGAGGGGAGGTTGTGGAGTCTCCCACTCTGGAGACATTCAAAACCTGCCTGGACGCTGTCCTGTGCAACCTGCTGTAGGTGAACCTTCTTTGGCAGGGGATTTGGACTAGATGATCTCCAGAGGTCCCTTCCAACCCTGACCATTCTGTGATTCTGTGAAACTAGCCACTAGTGTTTCCACTGATAAAAAGAAGGAGCAAGTAATGGAGCCAATGCCAAACCAATAATCTTTCACTGAATGCTCTCTCGCTTTCTCCCACCAAACAGTGATTTCGTCCCATCTATCTCGTTTGTCCCCAAGTCCTCACTTGCTGCGTGCAGTAGGTAGGAGATTGAGCCAGGAATACATCAGGGCATTATTTCACCTTTCAGAGTTTGAACTATTCTGGAGTACATCCAACAAAACTTGCAAGGCAAAGTGGTGAAGCACATCTTAGAAAGCATAGGTTGAATGGAGAAGACCTGAGGGTCAACCAAGTGTTTCAAGACTGGTTCATAGCCTGTTCTGTGAGTCACTCACTGGCTGGTGCTGCACTACTGAAATCCTGGCCTGCCTTTTGAATCATGAGAGAAATAGCATTTTTTCTCAAAATAAACTTTTATGTTCCATACATGAGGAAACTGTGCATTGACCTATTTATTGAAGAGATTCATACCTATTGCTGTCACGGTTCCAGCTTTTGAAGCCCATAATGTCATTCAGTTCTTATTTAGCCACCTCCTGTGAAAACTAACTTTAATGGAAGTTAAGATGTTAGCAAGAGTAAGAGAGGGAAAGAATACAATTTTGTCTTGATTTGCTTCTGTGTTTGTAGAGAGTAGATAATCATCCCCAAGGGTGCTCCGTGAGCAATGAGCTTGCTATGAAAGCAGGCAAGTGGGTTTTGCCTGCAATATGCAGATGGTCGCTAGGACACAAAGAAGACAGCAACGAGATGGGCACCAGGCAGGTGCTGATTTCATGTCGGTGTTCTCATAAGATGTTGCAGGCTCCTCTGTGTACTAGTGAGTCCCAAATGGTTGGGAAAATCCATGAAACAAACCCTGGAATTTCCAGCCAGCTTCCCTCCCCCTCCTCCCTCCACTGGTGCAGACATCGATGGGGAGGAGATAAGGACTAGGTTTAAGACCTCTTCCGGAAAAGCATCTGCACATGCAGTTGTATAGGAGATACCGAAACTAAGATAAGAACATTAAGAATGATTTTTTCCATACTACTTTTAACTTCTTATGAATGCAGTAGTTTTCAGATGGTATGACAAAATGCAGTTGTTGGATTTTCCTGTTGCTGAGTGACAAATTTGATGCTCTGAGTCAAATTAGATTAATGAAATAGATCTGTTTTGTTGTTTACAGTTGTTTGGGCTTTTCATTAGAAAAAGTCAAGTAACAGACATTTCCTGATGCATCTTCTATGGCTGCAACTGTGCAAGCTACAGCAACAGCAAAAACAGTGCTTATCACCTTCCAGCTAGCAGTTCATTTCAAGAAATTGGGCTCCAGTTACAACACACACTGATTTACCTTGAAAAAAAGAAACCCCACCAGATTTCACCCATTGCTGATATGAAATGCTGTTGGTGTTTCAGCAGCTTGCCAGTGGAGGGTGTGTTGAAACAGGCTAAACGCTTTCCACACTGTGCTCAACTGTTAACAGCAAACTTGTGGTATCTGGAACCAAACTTATTTTACAAAAAAAAATCAACTGATCAGTGGGAAATAATGATAGACTGAGTAGTCAGTAATCTCAGGATGTACTGAGATGACTGCAGATTCTTATCTTTAGAAAGCATTTTGATCCTTGTCTCAGGCATTTGTTTTGAAAGATGCAGGTACCACACTCATTTCATTCATCAGGCAGTTTATTGCATTGGATTTTATCCTCTTTTAGATAAGATTAACTCTTCAGAAGAATAAACTGTCCAAAAATTACAGCATACTAACTATTTCAATCTTCTGAAACTACTGAGCAAGGACTTCCAGGAACATAGGATTTTATATTCAGAAGTGGAACTGATCTCTGTTGGTACTTTCTTTTGCAGAATTTTTATTTGCTTTCTCAAATCACTACATTTCTTTTTCCACACAGAGTTTGACTGAGAATCAGCATTTTTCACCTTAACATGACTAAATTCAATCACAGAAAGATCTGCAAAGCTGGTACTTGGAATTGAGCCCTGTGGACTTGTGATGCACTAAACAGTTCATTCTAGTTTTCATAACAGATTAAATCTCTCATGAACCAACTGAACTCACTACTCCTGAAAACTCCCAGAATCCACCATTGTTGTTGACACTGTCCTAAAAATATTCCAGACTGCAATTATTGTTTGAATATATTTTAGTGCTCTCAAGTTTAAATCTTGCACAAAACCTGATAACATCAAAGACATTTTGAACAGTTTTCCCTTGGCCTTGAAGTCAGGTATTGAGTTAATTTACACTAAGATTAAAATCAACAAGAATTTAGGTCAGTTACAGGGCAGTGCAGGAATGGGAATACGAGGGCAGGGGACCGTGAAGGGGAAACATGTAGGGAACAGAATCTCCCTATGTTGATGTTGCTACCTGGAGAAAACTATGCCTCGGTCACAGTGGTGGATTTGTACCCCACACTGATTCAAGGAAATATGAAAAGATCCTTTTGTGCAAACAGCACCTGCACTGCGCTGGTAGCATTTCCTACAGATGGCAACAGTCCTTAATTTACCAGGACTTTGAACACTAGTGGGTTTTGCTAGAGTATATGCGCTGGGAAGAGGAATTGAATCATACCTAAACTTTGGAGGACCCTGAGAAAAGCTATAGATTAGCTGTAAAAGTTAATGTGTTTTATCAGGAAAGAGTTCACTCTGAAGATTGTTATCTGCAATGAGCAGCAAGCAGGGAACAGAGACCCCTGATCTCGCAGGCAAGGAACGCACCTACAGCATGTCACCTGAAAAGAGACATAAACAAAGCCTTTAGGTTTTGTGCTTGCTCTAGGAACATCATACTGTTTATTTTCTTCACTTCTCCCAGTTTTCTTAGAAACATGAGCGATTTCGAATCTACACTCCAGAATAGACATATTTCCACTTTAACTTAACCTGCATTTAATGCAGGGTGATTCCGATCTGCCTAACAGCAAGTACTTTTCATGCAAGCCTGCTGTGATTCTTAAAACAAGCAGACGAGGCACCCTAGCAAGTGCTCAGCTCTCTGAAACATTGCTTGAGGCCGTCCGAGGAGGAGCAGAGGCTCTGCTATAGGAGCAGGCTGGCGTGAGAGCTGTCACTGCAGGGATCAAGAGAAATCTTGTCTTCCAATGATGCGCAATGGCCAGGCAAACCTCCAGCATTTGGCAAGCTAAATGGAAGCAGGTTTGGACTCTGATGGGTCTCAAAGGGGTTTTATTAAATAAGAACTCTTGAAAATTTGGTTCACAAGCCAGCCAGGTTGGATCTAAACTACCAAAATATCAAGAGTAAGATTTGCTAATTTTCCCAAAAGAAACATGTAAATTGAGCAGGTTTTATGACTTAGCCCAGGAAATTGTGTCACCCATATGTTAAAAATGGGATGTTTTAAGGCATCCAAAACCACACACCATATATTCCCACACTATGTCAGGGTCAAGGCAGTTTTTTGATTGGAATTACACAAAATAAAGTTATTTATGTCTTGCAGTCAGGATGAAGGTCAAGCTCATGATATCATCTGACTTTGGTCTGTTGCTCAGCCTGTTTCTTGAGTTTTTAGATTTGCTCTTCCACATGTACCTGTCTCTCTGCAGTAATAAGCATGAGCAAAGATGGGTGCCAGATGACCTAAACACGTGAAAATCAGAGAAGAGTGTGAGAATCTAAGTTTTCTTCTGTTTGTTGTTTGGTTTTGGTTTTTTTTTTGCACCTGATGTTTTTGACAAGGTGCACCAGAAAAGAAACTGCCAGAGTGTCAGCAGCAGCCAGAGAGCACTGATGGCCTTTTCCTCCTGCACAGTGAAAGCACTCCATGTTTTGCCACCTTCCGCATCAGCAGCTTCTTCTGGTTATGGGCCATCATTGTGACCAGCGCTTCATTTGACTCCTGTATAAGGAGGTGGAGCACGCATGTGATCAGCAGCCCTAAAAACAACTGCACCACTTTTAATGCTAGAGGAATGTATTCTGGACTCTGGGTCAGATTGTATTGGGCACTTGGGTGCCCAAATAGAGCCAAGCAAGAATCAACTGGGATAAACAATAAATATTCTTTAAATGTAGAAGGTATATTAAATGAAGAAGGTATATTAAATGAAGGCTTTTGAACTTGAGATCAAAGAGCAGGAACTTGAGTTTCCCAGACACTAAAGTGACAGATATACAGTCTTGAATTTTTCAGTTAAAATGTTTTTGCTCAGAGGAATAATGGATGCAGTTAGTAAAACTAGATAAAATTCATTAAAAATAATTCAAAGATGCTCCATAATAGAGCAACAAAAAGAACATGCCTTTCTATTTGGAAGTTTTCGCACTGCTCCTCCTTTTAAGTCTTACCTTTCCACATTATTCACATTTGCAAAGTAACTCTGTAATGCTATTGATACTATCCTTTCCATCTTTTTTATCTGCAGAGTAGATATATTTTCTTCTTTTCTCCCCATTTAGTTGCAGTCCCAGATTGCACTGCTCCATCACTCACTTTGGAACTTACCCAACATAGGAGAAAATCAAACATTAAAGACAATTTTATGGGATGAAATGCAGGAATTTACGGCCCTGAAGGTGTCTCTAGACTGGGACAACAACTGTTCAGTATGAGTATGCAGCTGTCTCTGACTCCTCCAGCCATACGCAGCCTTGAAGTTCATACAATTGAGAGATGACTCCCATGTTGGTAAATACATACTCCACTGTTAATTGACTTTTCTGTTTGGGGTGATAGGAGAGCTCATGCCGAGACTTTTAGCTAACTTCCTAAAACCTAGGGCTAGAACTTGCTGTCATAATAAACTGGAAGACACCATAGTTTACACTTTCAGCATTGTAATCCATCCTGACCTCCTGTGTATGGCAATAGGAAGCTCCATTTTTGTGGACAATCACCAGTTTGATGCTGAACAGCTTCAGCACAGAGCAGTACAGAAGTCAGCTGCTGACAGAACAAATCGCTCTGCAAAAACGTATCACTGTGGGAAATAAAATATGCCAGAAATAAAATATGCCAAAGCTGCTACCCAGTAGTGGGCAGCTTCCCCATCGCACTCTGCAGCTCTATCACAAGCAAGGAGGAAAGAAGTTTCACCATATATCACTCTAACTGCAAAGATCTTTAGTGCTCTCCTGGTGGTTTTATGCTCTTGAGCACGTGTGTGTGTGTCTGCGTATATAGGTTCTATATAAATAGATACATAAATATATGCATATTCCTATTCCATTGCAAGTTATTGCTATACATACATATGAACATATATACACTCATTATTATATACACTCATTATTATTTTACCCTGGGATGAATCAGACACATTGTTCATATTTCTGGATCCCATGAAATCAGATTTTAAAAGTGCACCCTTCAGTGCCCCCCTCAAAATACTGCATAATCAATACCCTCTCCTGTCCTGGAAGACTAACAGTTAGCCTCTTTTCCTTGTTCACCCCCAAGTTGTTGTTTTACTTCATATAAGTTTTATGTACACAGAAAATGAGAGAACTCACATCGCAGTTGGGTTTTCCGTCTACTCAGAGTTGCCTTCAGCTGATTGACTCCGTACCTTAAGCATGACAGATTGAGCCCAAATCTGGCATTTTTCCTTAGGTTTAACCAGATGGTTAGCGCTAGCTGGCAAGTGTCCTGACTGACTTACCGTGCCAGTCGCAGCCTCTCGGGGAGGTCCCAGGGAGGCACCGCCGTCCACTGGCATCAGCCTCTGCCCAGTGCTCCTCAGCACCAGTGCGGGGCCAGGAGCAGCTCTGGGAGGGCGAAAGCTCCACCTCTGCACTCAGGCTTCGACTGGCCTCTTCCACAGGAGGACACAGGGGCCATTTGAATGTGCATCTTTGAGATGTGAGAACAGGGAGGAACTACATGGGGATAAATTCCTGCACAAACTTCTTAAGAAAAAACAGCACCTGCTTAAGTTGATACTCAGCTGCCACTAGTTAAGATAAGATGTTGGACTAATAAGCAGCAGCTTCAAGGATCTCAAGCGGGGATACTCCAGGGAATACAGAGAGATAAAATGGCTTTGAATGCCTGAGTAACTGAGAAGTTGAAAACCAGCTAAATTTTAAAACTGAACATTTAAGTTCATGCAGAGCTGAGCTGAGAAGTGTGACACAGTCAGGCGCAGGCGTTGAAAAAGCTGAATCAGCTCCAGCAATCCCATCCTAGAGTCACCACAAGGCCACAGTTACCTGTGTTTCACCTTGTTAAATTACTCTAATGCTCTGCTTTCCCCCTGTATTACGTTCCACAGTGAAAAATGGAGCACAGTTTCCTTTAACTCATTCCATCAATAAGGAGTTCAGTCTTTTTTTTTTAAATCATATATTTATTCAATTAGCAAACACAATTCATATGAAACATATTACTTAAACTTATATCTATTGAAATTGTTAAAGTATTTAAATCACCAACTATAAAGCTTTCAGAAGTGAAAATGGTAATTTCTCCAAAGCTCCAATTTCATTAAATGAAAAGTTAAATCATAATTGCGATAACATACTTAAAAATGTTTTTTAATCAAAAAATAGCAATAAGAATATCAATAATTGCAAGGGCCAAATACACAGTCATCAATAATATCAACTGTGTTTAAGAGAAGATGTTCCTTTCCAGAAAGGATGAAAATGCTTCAGCCTCTGCTTTACGGAAAATGTTAGGCCGCTTTGAACATGCATGGAAGAAGATAAGCACCATTTAGCTGACACAGGCGGACACAGGAGCTCTAACCCGCTCACGGGACCAGTTGTTCACATTCTTCTACAGACCTGATTACAGGACAGTGAGCTAAGGAAAGTAAAAATAAATAAATATACACAACTAAGTGCACAAAAATGAAGAGTAGCACTGTGGAAGTAAACTATTTTTAAAGAGAGAGGAAAAGATTATTGATTTAGAAACTTATGTTGTGTCTCTGTGTTGCGTTTGGGTTTCAAATGTCTTCCAAAATACACTCATGATTTCATGCATAATGAGTGTGACATGAAATTACAGTGACTGCTGATGCAAATGAGGTAATTGTGCATGCCAATTATGTGTTACATGCCTGTTGCATTGTTTGAATAAGCAATTACTGAATTTATAGAGACAAGCATGTTAACTAGGAATGCATATTAGGCACATAATTACCACCACTTAATTCAGAAAATCAGGCAAAGCAGAATTTAGCTGGGGGAATGGTTATGAATCTTGGCATTTTTCCTAGGCATAAAATTCTAGTTTCATTATATGAATTTCTTGCATTTATACCAGCTTATGCCCCAAAGTGATTTAGAAAATTAAATAAGCTCAGTAAAATCAGGCACGTGCCTAGCTAAGCATATAAGTGGTCATTTTGATTACTGTGGCACTCCTTAAGTTTTCTGGGCAAATCTTGTGGAAGCAGAGTTATCTGTGGAGAGCTCTTAATTTTCTACTGAACTTTGGTTCACATACTCGAGGGCAGAGGAGGGTGTGAAGAGCCAACACACTGAAACTGGAATTTTAGCCGGAGTGATGCCTGATGCTTTCTACCTTCGGATGGTTGGCAGCTTTAGACTGCCAGGCTGCATTTTTACACCCAGTTTGAGAAGTGCTGTCAACCGGTGCTACGGCACCACCCGCGCAGCGGTGGTAACTCCGGGATCATCCAGAGTCTTTCAGAGTGCTTTGACTAGTGGCTGGTCTGGATGGACTCATAGGTGATTACTAAGTCTCAAAATGGCATGCATATGTAAAACCTCAACTGCCTTATAGCATTTGCTGCAAATGAAGCCATAATATGAATTTGTCAACTTGAAAAGTAAAGCTTGTGTTTAATTGTTCCTGGCGGTGGCTTTGTCTGTAGTCCCAATGGTAATTAGGTATTGATAATTCTTAAACAGAGATGTCAATATAAAGAGAAAATCAAGAGCAACATATTTTATAACTTTATAGCTTATTTATAGATAATATTTCATAAAATAGTTATTTTATAATTGTTTCAAATGATAAACTAGATATTTTATAAACATTTATAACTATTCCAAGGGATAAAATCCATAATTTAGTATTCTTTAAAGAAATCTCAAATGAAGGCCACAGAACAGGCAAGATATCTCTTCCAGACCCAATCTCACAAATTTGGTTTTTTCCCACCGGGGATGTATCATTCCTTTCAATTGAAGTGTTTGCACGTGTAAGGCTATGTGTGCAAGTCAGGAGGACAAGTCATGTACTTAGGAAATTGCCTGGAGGTCCTGATTATAGCTGAATTATTTGCGCTATTAGAAGTTTATATTTTTCATGTTTGTAAAACCAAGAGAATACGTTAGCAAAAAATAACTCTCTGGAATAACTAACAAGGTGGAAGGATTCGGGATCAATCCTTTAGCCCCCGTGGAAAGCTCAGCAGAGGAGGCCTGAAGTATATCGCCTAAATTGTCCTCTTTTCTGCCCCAGGTGTTGACAGCGTATGCTCCAGCATTTCAGCACTTGAGATTCATGTTGCATAATTATGTATGGAATGCTGGTGGGCTCCCAAAGATGTGGAAACAATCTAGTTCTCCCTTTAAAAACAAAACAAAACAAAGCAAAACGAAACCAAACCCCCAAAACACTCTGCCTTCCCCTCTTCTTTCCCTTCCTCTCCCCTCCTGTATCCCCAAGGAAAAACACCTTGGGTCTGATTAGCTCAAATCCTAATTTCATCTGTATGGAAATTAAAAGAAACAGGGAGTCACCCAGGCTCACCATGGTTTCAGAAAAGAGTAGTCATCTATTCTGAGTTTCTTCAGCGGTCAATCTATTTTGTTAATTCAAGTTCATATTTGGCATCATTTCCCTCTCTTTATGACAGGATTTAGAAACTTATAATTTCCTCCTGTGATATATCTCTTTTCACTACAACTTTGCCTGATTAATGTACTTGCATTAAACCCGTGGCAATTGCCTGCAGGCTTAGTGCAGCCTTAGGATTGCTGTGTCCACTTCAGACTTGTAAAATATTTGTGTGCTTAAAAGTTTCTGTGTGTTTTTTCCAGATCCATGAGTTGCTTCCATAAAAGACAATGTCTTTCTTGACAAACCTTGTGTTTCTGCATATTCCTGCATAGATTGAACGAAGCATTTCTAATATTGAAATGTTCCTATTAAAAATGTGAGTATGACAGAAATGATTTTTTTTTTCCTTGGGTAACTGCCATTTTTTCTTATTTTTCTTGTAGAAAAATGACAAATGAAATCTAAATTCTTTTTTTTTTCTTTTTTGACAACATTTTGCATTGGTGTGTTTTTCATAAAGACAGAATTGTTTTAAATGTGCAAGATCAGATTTCAGGTAAATCCTCTTAATACCTGTAACGTGCCGCTCTGGTATGTCAGTGTATAGTTTTTGGTTTTGTCATTTGGCAGCTTTTCCAGACTGGGTTTCGGTTAGAGAAGTTCAGGCATCTATGTTTACCCAGCAGTGCTGCCTTCATAAAAATATGCGAGGATTACACGTAAACACCTTTCTCTTGCTTGATTAAGATCTCTGATTAGTGCTGTCTATTTCTCATCATATATTTTAATTTGTTCTAAATTGTTCAAAAGTACTATTTCAAGTAATAGAGAAAGTAGCAAAATTTGAAATGCTTAGCAAAACTTACTTTTTCAGTGTCTTCAGGTTTCACAAACCTCATACTTCTCTTTTGCACACTACTGGTTGATGCAGAATAATGTTGATTCATGTCAGTCTTGTGGTATTTTACAACTCCTTTCATCTCTTCTTAAGAGAACCTATGTAAAAGTTTATGAACGTAAAATTGCAAAGGAAAGTAAACTTCACTCATTCACCCTTTCTTCTGTTTTGTTTTGAACAAAAAACCCCTAACCAACTGTAACCTGAACTATTTGTCTGTTTGCTTCCATCCATGAGAGCAAAATTCAACTTTTTCAGAGGAAGAAAAATGTGATGAAAATTCAACAACAGAATTTTTTTCTTATACACATGTTTTCTTTCCATTTCTATAAAAGGTAATCCTACAATTTTTTTTTTTAATACCTACACTGGAATTCAACATTTGTGTTTATGCTTATTGTTTTAATTATTTCCTTTTTAAAGTATAATTTATTTAATAAGATTTCATTTCTTTGTTTTCTTTCTCATGTTGATTAGAAGTGAATTTCTAGTACAGTAGAAACTCGTCACATCTACCCACCATGCCTTACTAAGAACTCCCATGTCATGTTCATACATCTGAAATTTTGGGGTGTCCCTAAGAGTCATGCTGTCTCGATACTCAACACACAGTGCTGGACGCTTTGTAAGAGCTTTTTATCCTGCCTGCCATTAGCTTAGTCCAGTACACCAGAATGGGATATAATGGCCTGGGGAGAGCTTGGGCTCTTTGCAACTGTGGAAGACTTTGTAGTGGCAAATAAAGCAGGGAAATAAACGGACATTTAAAGATAATTCCTTGCACTGACCAAATGGCTGCCCATCCTGCAATGAACTAAAGATGTTTCTGCTCCCTCAGGCCCCAATTTACCTGTATTTCTGGAAAATTGTATCAGAATCTCAAATTTCAGAAGGTAGTTGTTCTGTTGCTGTTATTTGTGCCCCGAGTAGTACTGCAGATTTAAAGTAGGTCTTGAGGGGAGAGCTACTTGTGCACGGAGGGGAGAGTTAAGAGACTTATTTATACACTCTGTAGATGATGCTCCTACAGTAAAGGGGATCGAGGTGCAGTTCTAGACTCTGGACATCTGGTAATCCTCTGCCCTCGGGGAAGAGGATTTTCCATCAGGGAATGTAGTTCACATCGTTCATCTTTTGCTATCTGAGGGGTTAATAAAAAACTGCTCTTGTGCCTTTTAATGACTAATTACACTGAAGATTCCCTGTATCTAGAAGGGCAATCATATAAAATTACTCTAAAAGAGGACTATATGGTTAAAGCAGGGTGATATCTTAGGTCACTCTGTCTAGGCAGAGTTTGGTTTTTTGTCTATATTTTTACAAATATCAGTTATTTTGGGGGGGGGGGGGGGGNTATCTAGAAGGGCAATCATATAAAATTACTCTAAAAGAGGACTATATGGTTAAAGCAGGGTGATATCTTAGGTCACTGTGTCTAGGCAGAGTTTGGATCTTTGTCTCACTAATTGGAAGTGAGGTACGCACAAGATGATAATATTCTTAAATAGGTAAATCTGCTTAAAGGAAGAAGGGGAAAGCCAGCCTCTAGAGACAGTCTCCTGCACCAGCAGCTGCTTTGTTTTTTTTCTTGACAGTCCCCATTTTGTTTTCTCTGTGAGTTGTTTTTAAAAGGAAGCAGGGGCCCTTCTCAGAATTGCAGTAAATGTAATTGAATTTCAAATGTTGTTTTCAAACAAATAAACCATAGAAAAGTTGAGGATGGGGAAATATAAGCAAAGTTTTCTGAAATGCCGTTGTACAGGCAAACACATGTTTTGAGTTAAGTTAAGCTCATTTCTGGTAACGGTATTAACTTTGTGATGGCCATGACCAACAGGCATAAGGGGAATGGAGGGTGGCAGTTTTTATCAAATTAGATCTAAAGGGAAAGAACATGTATTTAGGTTCTTTTTTTTTTCCATAGGGTTTTTAGAAGGTAATCTGGAAAGGGCAAATAGAAGCTGGGAGGGCTCATCGAAAGATCATAGTGTTTTGGGGCTGGATTAAAGAACATCTTTTCAAGAAGACCTTTTCTCTTTATTTCAGTTTCAAATGTGATACTGTTATAGCAAATCATGCTGAAAAGTTGTATCTGTGTTCCCTGAAAATTTTCTTATTTAACCTGGTGTTTGGGTATGACAAAGCCCCTGTGCATGTGAAAGTAAGCAAAGTAGTTTTTATGCTACGTTGACATTTCATAGCTAGATAGTTATATTCTGTGCTTTTCTTTTCTGAAATCCATTCAGCTACAGAAAATTTCAGCAATCCATGGATAACGGCAGTGAAATAATGTTTGAGACAACCCCTTGCCCAGTCTCAGTTACATCCTTACAATAGAAGGTGCTTCAGTGATACGGAATAGTCATGCAAACCGGTCTTGGAAAGCTGAAGTAAAAGGGCTTCCTGGGATCACACACTCACAAAAGGCTGATATGTCACATCTCTATCAATTTGCATTGCTGATGAAAAGCACTTCTAAAGGGAGCAAATTCTATCTTTAAGTGGTTTAGAAGCAATAAATACGAGCTTCCCACCTCCGCTGCTCCTCCTTTGTGCTGCCCCTCTCCCATATAAACCCCTTTACATTGTTTTAACTGGGTAGCTTTCAGAGCAGAAGCTTTCTTGGTTCACTTATGTGACAAGAGGACTAAACTGGGACACCTTCACTCACAGCTCAGAAAGGGTCAGCTTGAACGCTCAGTGCCTTGCAATACATGCATTGATTCACCACTCTTCCACATGAGTGTAAAACAACGCTACAACAGTTTGCCTCAGTTTTATCTTGCTTTCCCTCTGTGTAAATTGCTGCCTTCAATGCAAACCTGCGAAATGAAAGTTTTCATTTTTGTACCCCATCTATCAGTTACCAGCCACGAAACTATGAAAGACAAGATTTTCCTCACTCTCTCACTGGAGGAAGCAGCCCACCGCACGTCGTAAGGAGAGCTGCGGGCTGGCCGCAGCGCCAGCGGAGCCAGCCCAGGCTGCAGCCCGTCTCTGCCGACCCTCTCACCGTGGGAAGCAAATTAAGTGCCAGTCAGGCTCACACTCTGTCCCAGTTCTGTGGTGAAGAGCAAACTTAAATTAGGGATGAATAAATTCAAATTAGTAGGGGTGACAAACCAGACAAATAACAAAAGCGACTAATAATTTCTGCTGAAGTCAATGTCACATTAAGCACGAGAAACAAAGTTTAGTGACACCTAACACACAGCGCTTACAGGGAAAAACAAACAGATCAAGATAGTTCTTTTTTTCTTTTCTCTTTTATCTCCAATTTCATTATCTCCTTTATCAAGCAGCAAAGCAGAGATAGCAGAACACACTGAGCAAGTTTAAAGTTTTGTTTTGAACAAAATGGATTCTCTCTGCTCCACATGCATGCTCAAGCGGCATCTTTGGACAAGCATTTTTCTTTCCAAGGAGGGAGGAAGAAGATGGAGGAGGCAGTCAAAACATGAAATGTACCCACCACTTGTAGATGAGACACTTGTGCACGGCATTTGTCCTCATGAGGAGATGAGAGCTGCTGTAGCCAGTGCTGTACTTGCACCCACAACCCAGTGGTAATAGCCCTGACAGTTATGGCCATTAAAAAGGGCCCCCAGAAGGTCATGTGGCCCTGCCCAAAATCACAAGTGGCTGTTTCTGTAGGACGTTGTTACTGTGTCGGCTTATATTCTAACTTTGTTCATGATTCTTAGGAACTTTCTGTAGCCTTTTAGTGAACAGATTCCAGGAAGAAGACATGGGCCACACCTGCTCTTACCCCTGTCAAAGGTCATGAGCTTATCTACACTTCAAATTCTTCTCCATTACCCTCTCCGTATCCAGTCTGGAGAACTCCATGCCAAGGATGAGGTCGCAGGGCAGGTGAGGAGCAAACCTGGCACTGCCAGCCCAACCTCTCCTCCAGCTGGCATACCGCAAGAGGCCAAGGGAAGGATGTAAGAAGGGGACAAGCACAGCATGCAGCCTCCCACTGACTGGTTGTCTGTAGCTGAGGGCTTCCTGAGTCACAGAAGTGTGCTTAATAGTTCTTGATTAATTAAGGGTTACTGTATGAGATTTTTTAAAATCACCGTTTGAACCCATGTTGATCACCACCATCAACAGCACTTCTTGGCAAAGATTTTTACAGCGTAACAAGACATGTTGTTGGAAGAGATGTATCTGATTTCTTTAGTTTATAGCCAGTTGTTTAGTTTATAGTCAATATAACTGTCCTTCCCCTTAATTACCTCTGTTCCAGGCTGAAGGATCCTAGACCACCTAGATCCTTCTCCTATTTCACACCTTTCACTACTGTTGTTTTCCGCTTTCTAGATTTATTGTATTCTTTCTATGTTGGACAACCAAACCTGCATGCAGTTTTTGAGCCACTGATACACCCTGAATTTTTACAATGTCATTATAATATTTTATATTGCACCCTCAGCAAGTTTGCAAATGATACCAAGCTGTGTGGTGAGGTAGACACGCTGAAGGGGAGGGATGCCATCCAGAGACATCTGGACAGGCTGGAGAGGGGGGTCCATGCCAACTCATGAAGTTCAACAAGGCCAAGTGCAAGGTCCTGCATCTGGGTTGGGGCAATCCCAAACACAAATACAGGCTGGGCAGAGAATGGACCAAGAGCAGCCCTGAGGAGGAGGACCTGGGGGTGCTGATTGATGAGAAGCTCAACGTGAGCTGGCTATGCGCAATTGCAGCCCAGAAGGTCAACCATATCCTGGGCTGCATCAAAAGAAGTGTGGCCAGCAGGTCAAGGGAGGTGATTCTGCCCCTCTACTCCACTCTTGTAAGACCCCACCTGGACTACTGCATCCAGCTCTGGAGGCGGCAACATAGGAAAGACATGGACCTGTTGGAGTGGGTCCAGAGGAGGGCCACAAAGATGATCCGAGGGATGGAGCACCTCTCCTATGAAGACAGGCTGAGAGAGTTGGGGTTGTTCAGCCTAGAGAAGAGAAGGCTCTGGGGACACCTTATAGTGGCCTTCCAGTATCTGAAGGGGGCCTACAGGAGAGCTGGGGAAAGACTTTCTACAAGGGCATGTAGTGATAGTACGAGGGGGAATATCTTCAAGCTGGAAGAAGGTAGATTTAGATTAGATATTAGGAAGAAATTTTTCACTCTGAGGGTGGTGAGGCACTGGAACAGGTTGCCCAGATAAGTTGTGGAAGCTCCATCCCTGGAGGTATTCAAGGCCAGGCTGGATGTGGCTTTGAGCAACGTGGTCTAGTGGGAGGTGTCCCGGGCCGTGGCAAGGGGGTTTGAACTAGGTGATCTTCAAGGTCCTTTCCAACCTAAACCATTGTATGATTCTATGATTTTCTGGTTTGTTCTTCACTACCTTCTTATTAATTCCAAACATTCTTGAAACCAATAAATAAATAGATAAAACACACACCCACACACTGCATAGGAAAAACCTAGATAGACCATCAGTTTTTCTTGACAGGATGTTTGTGTTATGATCCAACAGACCAAATTGCTGCTTTATATCAAGTATCATCTAGCTTCAGAAAAAAAATTAAACAGAACAGAAGCAAAACAAAACCCCACACAACCAACCCCAGCCAGCCAACGAAAATGAATATCTTTTAATCTTGTCTCCTATGTGATTGTTGTAATATTGAAATAACATTTATTTCAGGAGCTTCAAAATTGTTATTAAATAGTTCCTGCTTGCACAATTATATGAGGTTTTTAAGCCATGGAAAATATATCTTCACCCTGACATGATACTTAGTTGTTGTCTACCTCTCCCTCCTTCTATGGATAACTCTGGACTCTGAAATCAGTCTCTGCCTTGCTGTGCTGAACAGCCAGGCTTTGTGCAAGAATTGTACACACTTCCCAGTGTTTCAATGGAATAAAGAAATTCCATATACTCAGTGAGAACTTTACTATTAATTTCTTTGGGATCCAGATTGGAGTGCCCTCATAAAGTTTACATGATACTTTGATTTGCATTCACCACAAGTGCAAAAACTATATTTTCATGACAGAGAGAGCTGAACACATCTTTAGGATGTGTGCAACCACAATAATGAATTGTATGCTTTTAAAATCAGATATTTAATAAACCCATATTATTTCCAAACAGCTCAGTGTTTATCCCACTTGGTTTATTTGACAGATAATGTCATACTTTCACACGCATTGTAAAACAAATAATTTTTTCAGAGCCCTTTCACTCAGCTTCACTTAAGAAAAGATCTTCTTTTACAGATGCAAAAAAAAAAATCAGCATTTTGAGTGTGTGAATTCTTTTACTCCTTATTGATTACGAAAGTGGAATTTAGTCTTCAATGTTATTATTAAATGTGAACCATACCAATCAGCTCATTTGTTGAAGTTTTCTAAGTATGTGTGAGACTAATTTAATTGAGTTCAATAAATTTACCCAACCTCATTAAGGGTCAGTTCTTATGTGTGGTATATTAGTATTTGATAATTTCACTTTTCATAGTAGTAGCATGTCTTCAAGAACTTTGAGCCTGATACATTTGGTAAATGAGGTTGGACTGATCATGCTGTGTGTGTATATGGACCTATGTCTCTCAGTCACCTATTCTTTTTTTCCTTTTAATCCTGCTAGCCAGCTTCATCCAGAGTTTGACTGAAGGTAAAAGACTGATAAATATTCAGTGTTCACAAACATTAAAGAAGTAGTCATCAAGGGAGAGGGTAAAGTCTGTGTCAGGCCAATTCGTTCAACCCTCATACCCATGAAAGGATCCCCATAGGCAAAGGATGTAGAGTTCTTTTGTAACAGTGCTCATTTGTTTTACTTCTGCAGTAAAACACCAAATTCAGCTTCATATAGTCAGTTTGGAACAAAAGACCAACACGATAATTTGGAAGGATATAATTTTTTGCTTATGGCTGTATCTCGCAGATCAAATCAGCTTAGTATCACATGCTTCGTGTTCTGAGCTCCGATTCTGAGCGAGGCAAAGACAGTACTCATGTCACCAGGTCAATCTTAAGCTTCAAGCAGATAATGAGTCCAAAATTCATCCCGCTTCTCTGAACTGACTTTAGACAGAGTCATAAGTGGCTATTTCAAGCAATCAGGAGGACATTTTCGGTGACAGTCTTGCATATGCTCAAACGAAGAATTATGACAATGACAGAACTTTCAAATTAGCAGGTATATATGGTCAAGACAGGGCAGGTTCTGATGACAGGTCTAAGGACACAGAGCACCTGAGAGCCATTTTCTTATTCACCACTACATGGCTTTCCCCCATCTTTCCATTTCCTACCTTTTAACTATGTTTTCAATTTGTGCTGCTGCATCTTTGATATAGCTAATGTTTTTCCCATGTTTCTTTTCAACTAACTTTATGTGCTGAACTAGAGCTCTTGCAGTAAGAGGGAGAGTAAGAGGGAGCTCTTGCAAATCCAGGGAGAAAAGTAGAAGGGAACAGACATCCTCAGGGGGAGTGAACCATCCATTGGAGGTGTCTGTCTTTCTCCATGGGCTACGGAGGGGTTCTGGTTTTCTAACAGAGGCACCTCACTTAAGTTGGATGAATCTGGGTATAGGTGTTTGCATATTGCTCCACACAAGGCAGCCTTTGTCTTGGCAGAAGGTTTGCCATACAAATATGCCTAGTTTTTATTGATTTGAGGGGCTGTCATAGCCATCATGATGATGTGCAGGTGCAAAACTACCCTGAAGTAAAGGGAACAAGAAAGGATGGCCAAGTGATCACAGCAGGAAGACAGGTACATAGATGAGGAACTAATTCACTGCTGTTTCTTCCCATCACCAGGAAAAAAAAGTACTAAAACCCTGATGTGAGATCAAACAAACTAAATAATATAAAAAAGACTCAAATGCAGTGATCGTCTAGACATCAAAGGGACTGGTTCTCCAGTCCCCTCGCCTTCTGCAGTGACCTATGCTCAGGCAGGATGAGTGAAGAGTGGGTGGAAACGCAACTGCTCTCACGGGGTAGCCCTGCACATGGCTGGCTGTATTCTGCCGCACAAAGTACAGAGCAGGGAAAAATCCAGCTCTGTTCTTTCAGCCTGAAAGCTGTTACCTGCCTCCTCTGATGACGTGTCCTCAGTGGTCCTTCATCCTATGGACTGACGTGTGGAGGGAGCTGCACTAACCCAGTCTTTGGTACTCCAGGATCAGATAGCTGAGAGCAACATAAGCCTAGTGTCCTGGGATCTCACAGGTTGGATGAAAAAAATTGTATATTGTGGGGTCAGCATGTCATAAAAGACATTTCTTCTCTGAGTCTCACAGCAGAGATGCAGTAATTTTAAATGTATGTGTAAAAGAAAAGAGATCAGAACTGTAAAATACATTTCTTCATACACCCTGGAGTAAGTTTCCATTTGAGCTACACAGTGGCATTGTCTTAAAAGCGATTGAGTGTTTGAAATGATACATATGTATGGTTCCAGGAAAGAAAGACAGTCTGAACATGTTTCAAGAATAGGTAACAGATTTTTTGAGGATTATTGAGATTTCTGAATCAAAATGAAGCTGAAGAGAATAAAAGAATTCTCTGTAACTACACAGCCAAGTTTCAGACACTGGTTAGATGACCCAGAGGATGTATGTGCCCTGACATCTAGTGGCGCTGTGAGCATTTGAGTCAGGTCCGTGATGCAATCGGAAGGGAAAGCTGGGTGCCCAAGTCAGACAGCGGAAAGGGAGCAGGATGACACCCTACATATCCACGCCTGGAGCTCAGTCTGGACATATTCGTTTGGTTCCTGAGGCAGTATGTCTGTAGTCACGCAACAGCGCTTAAACAAACTGTTCCTTTTGTATATCATTATTCTATGGAGACAGCTTGGGTATATCTGCACCTCTTGTGATACCAGATCACTAAAAGCCACTGCCACAAAACTGAAGATCCACTGTGCCCCTTTGCTGGACAACTGGCAAAAGGAGCAAACTTTAAGCTCTATTGTCAACACAAGCATTTTGCTTAAACTGCCCTCAGTTATCACAACAGCTTGGCTGCAGGCATAGGTTTCTGTATGCCAATGGTGCCCCTGTGGGGAGGAACCTCCAAAGGTCCTCAAACAAGAGGGGCCCATAACTTCTTGAAATGCAGTAGCATGACCCCTTGCCAAGTGTCCTAGCTTAGCTAAGAGAAAATGCAGAAGAGAAGAGTGCTGCTTGAACTCCTGTTTTTCAACCTAGCTGTTGGGTGTCCTTTCTTTTGAAACGTAAGTTTTTTACAAGTGCTCCATAAGCTGGAGTAGCATAGGTGGTTTACAAGAGGAATTTACCAGTCACCTGTGCCATTAGACAACAGATTAACAAGGATTTTACAGAGCCATTGTGAATTCTAACTGCAGCATGTGCAAGGGTCTTTCTACAAAAGGGTTTTCTCCACATTCCCTGTCTCTGGGATCTCTGTGGCTGCTAAACAGGACTGTGGAATAATTGCTGCAAGTCGCTTTGGCATTACTGCAGTTATTATTGAATGTCTACATTATTGTATATGCTCCCATTAAAAGTTTTTGCTGCCAAAGACAAATGTGCTATGGCTTGAGAGTTTGCTTTTGTGAGGTGACTGACTGACACCTAGTGTTTAAAACCTAGTCACATGAAAAAAGGGCTATTTTTCGTGAGAAGAGTTCCCGGTTGTTTCAAAGTACCACCCCATCAGCAGTGCTCGAAGCCGAGGGCTGAGGTGCCTTAGAAAAGTCGCATTTACAGAGATCACAGGATATACTGGGTTACTAAATCAGTAATCACCATGGCCTGATAATAACCATATTTTCACTAACTTAATCGTCTGAAGTGTGCCGCCTTTACGCCAACCCCCCCTGTGCCATTACAATTAACCCATGGCTCTAGAGCTGGGAGGGAAGCGACCTGCCACTAACCAGAGGGGTGGCCCTGCCGCCTCTGTGCTCCCGCAAAGCCCAGCAGTGCTCCCATTTCTACTGCTGGGAAAGCGGTTTCCTCACCACTTTTAGTACAAGTCTGAGCACTAGGAATATGGCAGGAGATGAACAAAATAAATTCCCCAAACAGGTTATCTTGAAGCTTCTTAATTTCAAATTACTAATAACTGCTCACGAGGCACAGCCCTTTCATTTAACATACACTGTCTTCCTTCTAAAGGAATCCAAAATATATGTTATATATGGGACAGGTATTCTGTTATTTTATTCTTTATTGGTTTTCATGAAGAAATAAATTGAGAGATTCTAGGATGCAAATAATTTACAATTTTTATATAACCCTGAATACCTCATACTTCACAGACTTCAGTCAAGTAGGGCAGGTTTACAATGCATCAAATCTGACTACATTCACAATATAATGGATATATGTTACTGTAAATTCTCCTCAGGCTGCTGAAAGTGGGCACAGTTTTGCTTTTGTCCGTCTCTTTCTATTGTTGCCAGATGTTCAAACAGTCCATGGCATATGCATCACTATTTCTTTTTATTAAATGTCCAAAAGGGATCAGTGATAAAGCTTTCCCATCTTGTGTGTTTTAAATAAAATATTTTGTTCTATAAAAACACCCTATGATTCAAGATGCTACTGAAATTATGTAAGTGGATAAATCCCCTCTCCGTACTGTCATTGGAAGTCCAGGCTAATAAAGTTTCCCCACATTAACACAGTGAAGACGAAAGGGGTGACTTTATGAAGCCACCCAGTTCTGAGGTTTTCTGGGTTTAGATGTTAGCTGAGCAGCATGACTTGTTGTTCTCCTGAAGACAGAGGTCATATACTTGGTTTCAACATTAGCAGTGAACCCATTAGTCCCTCACTTGGGAAACACATATGATACCTTAGTGGTTCCTCCAACTGCTCTAAAAATATGGGTGTAGTTGATCGGTCAAAAGGCTAACCTAGACCAGTGGTGCATTTTCTCCCTAACAGTGGCAGTAGCAAGTGCCTAGGGGAGAAAGTAAGAAGAGGGCAGATGCATTCTCCCTGTGTCTTGCAATATATGGGTAAGGGACCACATGAGACAGAAGAATTGAATTCATATCTAGCAAGTCTTTGATAGATATTTTTCATTACTTTGTCTGGTTTCTTTTTGAAGCCATGTACATTGTCAATATCCTGTGGCAAGCAGCCATTGGAAAAATGTTTCCCTACATAGTAGCATTTTACACAAAATCAAGAATGAAATGAGTATATGTTAGCTATTGTGGTCTAGAATATTTACATAATCGCCGCATTTCTCATTTTCTCCATTGGTCAAAAAAACAAGTGACAGCCAGAAACCAAAACAAGCTTGAAAATACAATTATATTTCATCTATATGAATGCAAAGTGGCAGCTTACTGGATCCAAACTAATTTTGTGAGGTAATGAAACCATGATATTGTTGTATGGTCTGGAATACTAATTCTTTCATTCTTTCCCTCCACTTCCATCTCATCTTTCCTTCTTTGTTAATGTCTTGCTTTGCCTAGGTATTATGCATGTATATTTTTTATGCTTAAGTGTTTTGGATTTGCTGCAGCTAGGTAAGTATGACTGTGGTTTTTTAGAAGCTTTTACAAACTTGTAGGATGCTAATAGGAAAGTTGAGTAAAGCTATGGTAGCTTTGACTCAAAGGTGTTGACTGCTTCGCTGGGTCTATATCACTCCAAATGCTTTCCTGCACTAAATACCAAGATCATATTCTCCAACCGTTTGTCCAATGGTTAGGGGTTTGATCACCTACCAGGTTTCAGGAGAACCAGAAGCATGGTGAAAGACTTTATATGCACTTAGCATTCAAAGCTGTGACCTGGATTTTTTCTGAGATTATCAAAAATATGCTGATATTCGAATATTCTGATGAGATGCAGTAATACAACTCTTAGTCCAACAGAGTGCTGTACCAGCCACCAAAGCTTTTTATCTTCTCGATGTCATCTTTATCTTTAGAGTTACTTTGGAGGGGCCATCTGGTTCCTTTAGATACAAGTAGATCAAGTTGTACCAGTCGGCTGGCATTGGTTATTCAAATGTCAGCAGATAACGTATACAGCTGTAATGGAGAAATACAAGCAGTATGACAAGAGCAAAATATGCACTGCACGCTTGGCCCTGATTAATATTGGTGCCCTTTTCCATGCAGACAGTGTTTCCTTGACCGTGTTCCTTCCCCATGCATACACACACCACACACTGTCATGCTCTTTATTTGTTTGATACATTTCACTTTGGCGAAACTTACAATAGTGTACGTTTATGTGTAAGTTAGATGCTTGCCTCCTTCAGCCTCTCCAATTCATAGTGAGAAGAAAAGAAATTGTGAACTCAGACTTCGGCCTAAATACTGCGGCCCAACATTCTCTGCCCTTGATCTTGATCAAGTCTGTTTCTGATCAAAACTGCTGTTGCTGGCTTAATGTTGTTCTGAAACATAATGAGATATGAACTGTGACTTCTTTAACTGTGTTGGAAAAATTCCCAAAGGCAAAGGCTACACCTGCCAAGCTGTTCTTTAGCTGAAGTACCTCCTTTCACCTGGGTAGGGAGATCCAGAGTAACTAGGTCAAGAAAAGCATGTTTTGCCAATGTAAGCATCTAATCTGAGCCTGATCATTTAGGGTCTAACGAGAAAGAGACAGGCATCTCCAGAGGGGAGAGTCATCCTGTCTTGGACACCTGTTCTAGATTGGAACAACGTGTTCCCTGGTGGTCTTCTCTCAATACCCCAGGGCCCTGTCCAGCTCTGTTTGATTACACACCCAACTTTGAGAAGACTAAAAGTAAGGGAGATGGATCCTGCCCCTAATGAGGGCCAGGTCTTCACGATAGAGAGGAAGGTGGACTTCTTTAGTTATAACAGCGCAGCTAAAGCAGCAGACCTGCCCTGAGTTAAAGCAGTTTGAAAACTTGAGGAATATTTCTCATTAAAAGCAAGTTGGTTGTACAGTAGGTGGCAGCAATGGACAACCAGACCATCCTTCGTGCAGAGTCCCAAGTCAGAAGGTTACTTTGCTGATTCCCTTCATCCTCTTGCAATTATCTTCCTTTTAGAGCAAAAGGAAGGGGCTGTTGTGCCTTCAGAAGCTACAGTAAGGCACACCTGATATCTACGTAGTCACTGATGTTCAGGAAGAATCACAAACGTTGGATAATACTCTTAGCCCTAAGTCCCTGTGTGCTATATGTACTTGAAATTGAAAGCATAAAAATTGCTAACTCATGATATATCACAGGCCTTTATGATCCAGACAGGGATTTTGACTCCAGAGCCCTCTTCATATGAGTAAGTGGAGAGGAAGAGCAACCTATGTGCAATGCACTGGCCAACGTCACATCAGGTTGTGCCACCTGAATACCAGAAGGTGAAATCTTATTCACAGGAGCTTCATTTACAGGTAAGGTGAAGGCAAACGCTTCATTTACAGGAGCAAGCCAGATGAGCTGAGTAAGATTTTGTATATAATTAGGTGTTTATTGCCATACTGAGGGTTGTGCAGTGTTGCTTTCAGATAATTATATTTCATCATCTATATGTTGCACATTAATCCCCTATTGCAGTATAAGTCTAGGATAGGTTTAGAATAATATTATTATTTTAAGGAAAAATTGTACTATTTTGTAAATAAATTGGACAAGTTTTTCTCATAAAGGTACAGATATGGGTTTTTTTATTTAAAAATTTGCAATTTAGGATTAATTTTCCATACAACTGATACTACAATATTTCTTTTTATACAGTGTGTCTCTGGAGGTTGCCATGTGCATGGGGGTGTATTGTGTGTATTGACAGAAGCTGAGGCCTCTTGTAACCAAAACAATTTTGATCTGAAAGAATAATTCTATTTTCAGGTAAAATAGTAAAATTACTTTAATCTACAGGTTTTCTGTCTTATTTTAAATCTTGGCACTGGTTGTGGGCTTCAAGCACTGCAAACCAAAACTATATATAATGTATGTATATCAAATATATTTTAAGGAACAATATAATATTCACTGATTTCATTATATGAAGTCTGGATTCCAGATGTGTTTGGCCAGTGTGTGGTATTTCTCTACACCACTTAGCTCACATATGTTCTGATTCTTTCATTATACCAGTTCTACATCCTCACCAAGACAGGAAAATTTAAGTTCATGACACTTGTTTTCTAAATGCCTCCTGTAATGATTTTTAACTGAAGTAGTAATTCTTCCCCTCCTTCCTGAGAAAACACGCCTGGACCATGGCTGATGGGATAAACTGCCTTGTCTACACACAGAGACAGTGCCTGACCATGCAAGAGAAAAATTAGTATGTTGATTGCTGGTTTTCCCATCTGCACTCAAGACAGAGAAGGAGACATTACAGGAGTTGTCATTACTGAAACTTGATTCAGTACCTCATATCTACCATTCATCTTCTCCCTCAGGGTTTGCATAGGCATCAGGCTGATAGGTACGCGGGGGCGGGGGAAGAGTGCTGGTGTTCGAAGGTAAGGCTTTCTGTAAAAAATACAATGCAACGGGAAAGGTAACACTACCTAGGAAAGTCGGTTGCTTTTTCCTGAGGTCATGAACTTGATCTTATGGCAAACAAAGTCAATGATAGTCCTTTTGTTCTTCAGGCATTTCCAGCTTGGGCTCTTGAGATGTTACCAGCCATTCTTGGTATTAAAGAGAAAGAGTGCAGTCTTCACCACTGTGGTGAGAGAGAGATTTTACCAAAAAAAAAAGCAGATTCAGGTGAATCAAAACTCTGCATAGAAGTGTATATTATAAACTGAATATTTCAAAAAAGCACGAACAAAAGTTTTGTATTGTCCCCTACAATAATACAAAAGATTTTATTTCAAGTGTAATCAAATATTTCCTTCAACAAATATTTTGAACCTTTCACCAGGAATGAAAGCAAGAATTTTTTAAGTAGCTTCCAAGACTTCCAGAAAATTAGGTACATCATTTATTTGTATTTCTTTCCTACAAAAAAAGTATACAGAAATGTTGTCCTTGCGAAATCAAGCCCCTATACTCTTTCTTTTGTGGTCAAATAAATAACGTCTCAACTAAGAGTTAAAATAGTCTGTCCTGGTTGTGTACCTCAAAATGAGCTGGCATGGCTCACCACCTTATGGAAACAGAAAGAAAAGTTTATTTAAAAGAACAGAGAAAAATAAATAGCAATACTTGGTCAGTTCTGAACTTTAACTTCTCTGAGTTATACTTATTTAAACAATCACAATACAGCCAAAACCTTTGTTTTCTTCACCTTGTCTGAGGTTTTTCTCCTTTTACTAACTTCAAAGGAAAAAGTCTATCACATGAAAAGACCTTATGTCTTCACACCTGACTCTTCTTTCTGGTTGATGTCTGCTTACACAATGCAGTGCCTCAGAAAGAAATTTTTTGGAGCTTTAGACAACCCTTGTGAGCTTCTGCTGCTGTTTCCAAAAATGTTCCACCATTTCTCATGACTAATCAGATGTTGAATAGCTAGTGTGAGATTTGCATGAACAGCCAGTCTTCAAAGGCATTGATCTATTAGATAGTACTTGGAAACTATTGCAGCATTATGAAACACTAACTCTAATTCCATTTTAACCCGAGTGGACCTCAATATTAGATCATATTGACTGAGGTGCTATAATTTTACTGGGCTGAAGATCAGTAGTAGTTAGAGACAAACTACAAGGTACTGCTTTGCCTTTGTGATCCAAAGCTCATTTTAAGATTTGCACAATGTCAGAGCTCAAAATATTTCAAATTATTGGGCTCAGACAAACTCCAGTATCAGCCATTCTTAGATCTGTCAGAATATTGTCCATCTCACAGAAAGGTAACTATTGCATGCAGATGCATTGTCCCTATGGGTCTTCTAATCCAGATTCCTTCAAACATTTCTGTTGTTGATTGTATTTTTCTCCATTCTCTTCTGGTATTCCCACAGTAACCTCTGAGTGTATCTCCATTTGCATTGACATTTGTTTCTGTTGGATAAAAATGACATTATGCACAACATCTGCATTCAATGGCATTACAAATTCTGGATATTGTTACAAGCATGCTACTTATTTGGTGTATCTGGGATTAGCACAAATTATTTAGTCTGTCATAATAGCTGGAATACAGAGATCATGTGAGTTACTCTCTCAATCTAAAAGTTGCTCACAGGCAAATCTGCTTAGTTGTTCTGAATCCTACTTTTGTTGCTTGTCACCCTCCAAGCTGATATGACTATGTACCTAAGGTTTACGTCAAAGTCACAGTCTAGCTTTCCGGGGTTATGTTTATTTGTTAGATAAAATTGTTTATCTCAGCACCCAGTCTTCTTAACTCTTGCAGTGTGTCCAAAGTCAACGTCTTTGCTATTTCAGGAGTCAGCAATATTTGAGATACTGACATATTCCATCTGTCTTATTCAATTTATCCTTCCTAGAGGTGCCATCAACAGTCATCTCAGCCAGTTGTAATCATCTAGGCAGTAATTACACAGCTATGCTGAGGTCTTCCTGTCAAAGGTATATTCAGTGTTTGTAACACTTTGGGGACAGAAATGTTTTCTTTCTCTGTTAGTAATATTAAATACATTTTTTTGTGGTGATCATTGACTGCTGTGATTTTTTTATTTATATATTGAATACAAAGACCCCCTAAATAGCAGTGTATGCAGTTGTCGGGCAGAGGGAGATACAGAATATAAGTTTGATGGTGATGATTTTATCTTTACATTCTGCCAGTCCATATGCGATAGCCACAAAGGGAATTACTAGTTAACCAGCATTACTGGTAAAAAGAGCACCAAAGTATTTTTGCACAGAAAAGGTGGTAAGTATGTCACCTTTTGGATCAGATTTTGTCAGATAATTTTGGCCGGAAGCTTTATAGAAATGAGTCTGAACCTTGAGAATAAGAGACTTGGCTTCAGTCCAGTTCTGGCCTTTCTTTTCAGAGAAGGTGACTGTAAAGATGAAGAGGAGCACAGTCTGCTCTTGGGAGCCAGCCCAAGGCTTGCAGAAGGAACTCCAGGTGCAAGTTCAAAACACTCCAATCTTGTTGCTTGCAACATGATAGTATAGCATATGCACATCACTTTTTCCATAAATTTGTCTTTGAGAAGGTAAAAGAAAACAAAACAAAACAACCCCCTCCTCGTGCCTCACAATTCAAATTGTGATTCATGAATTGAGAAGGTCCGTGGTTTCTGTCAGAGTTTGCAATCATGTAAGTATATTTAGACAAAAAACAAAACACAATATTGTTATATATTTTGTCCCCAGGAGAGAAGATGGCATAACAGCTCACATTGGCAATTGTTACTTACATTGCTGAATGCACTACTAGAAGAGATTATGATATTGCAGTATAAGTACAGTAATAAAGTAGGACAGAGTAAAAGTAATAGAAATCCTGTAGAGGCTCTGAAGAAATGTTTTGAGTACATAGGATGGAGAAAACCCTCATTACAGTTTTCTATTTCAGTGAAGTTTCCCCCCCCAAAAAAAACATAGTTTGGTTACACCTGTACCTTCTCATCATGTTTTCCAGAAAAGCCGGGTAAGAGGCAATCTTATCATACCTCTGGAAGCACAGTTCACTGAGTAGCTTCACCAGAGTTGTAGGGACCTGGACCACTGCCTGATGAGAACACTTTTTCCTCTAATTCACACAATGACAGACAACAATAAGAAGCATTGAATGTGCCAGCCAAGGAGCTCCATTAATGATAGCCACAAAAATATTGCAAATATTTATTTTCTGTTTTGCCCCATTGACTAAAGACTTGTAATTTGCCATGAGATAAGCTAGCATCTGAACTTACAGCACGTCATTTCCAAAGTAAACATCCCTGTACATGGTTTTATCCTGCAGCGGGTGCACAGTTAGGGTAGTTTATGTTTCGTGCATTGTGGATCTTCCTCTTATTTGCCGTAAGAATGTACACATTTACGACAACATAACCAATGACTTGCAGATCTCCGCAAAAACTTTCCCTTTGATAACTTGGCCACATGCTTATACATGTAAAATCCCATAACTGACTATTCTGCAGGGAGTCAGGGTGAACGCTCCTTAAACTGTTGACCCGTTGAGTATGGATATGCTGAAACACTTTCTCTTTGAGACACACTTGAGATAATACTCCCCTGAGGATTTTCTCCATCTTGTCTACTGAGATCATTGTCCTGTAATCTCCACAACCTTTCTGTTCTCTCCTGGCTTCACTACAAACACTCTGCATACCTTTTTCTGAGTTTGTCTTAAAACTGACCTGCTGCTCCAAATTTAATGTTGCACTATTCTGATCACAGGCAATATCACATGTGTCAATGTAGTGAGAGAAAAAAGACTGACATACTCTACCTGGTGGTCAGTCTCATCTGTGGCTAACCAAGTTTTGATATTATCTGAAGGATGTGGAACAGGCATGGTTATAACTTCCAGGCATCTGTACCTACAAGAGAGTGATACAGACACGCGACTCTTAAATGTCCGCAGGAACAGATCATACAATAATGCTTTGTAATAGATATGCTAATTCGACAGGCATCTACCATTTCTAAAGCCATTCTACCCTTTTTTGTTTCACTGCAGACATTTTTCTCAACATTTTTCCCAGCTCTTCTTTAGCCTGACTGGTTTTCAACATGCTAGAGAATTAAAAGCACTGTATGGATATGCACCCACATTTGATTCCCAAGCAAAGCAAGAGCTTGTGGCATGCTACTATGTCTATAGCTAAAAAATTACTCCTCTATGTGCTTTTCATAACTAAAAATACTACCCATAAAGCGTGATGAGCAAAGAAAGAAACATTGGATGACAGGCAGCGGGCATAGCATCAGAAACATCTTTTAACTCATATGCTGAGGTCTAGCAGAATTCAGGTTTGAGAGTGAGTGGTGTCTACGCAGAACCATGAAAAAATGTTTTGGATCATGACAAAGTGTTGTCTGTTGATTTTGTAAATTTTCCACTGAGACGATCTACCAGCTGAATTGCTCTATTGAGGCCAGAGTTACTCCTCATTATTTGACCGGAATATTGTTTTATATTTAGGTGCAAATGGCTTTCAATTACATTCTGTGTTTGACCCAGAGGAAACTTTTTATTCTGTCTTTTTATATTAACTCTTTCATATCTATAGGTCCTCGAGTCTTTGTTTATCGAAAGAAGACAGAGCACATGATAACTTCTTTAATCCTAATCAGCAATCATCTTTAGTCGTTAATTAAATAATCAATTTACTTTTAACAGAGGTTCCATTTGCATACTGCACCTTCCAGATATTAAGGCATCCTGAGTTACCCTCCTATCCTGAACATGGTTTTTTTTTCAGTTCTTTAAAGCCTTCTCCACCATGTGGAAAGGAAAGCTATGTCTCCAGGCAGAAAAGTAGTGGCATGAAGGCAGTTGGCTGCATTAATTTTTGATGGGTGTAGCACCACTACTATTTGCTGTACTAGTAGTACAGCAAAGCAAATTCCTTCCGTCAGCCTGACTTTCCGTTTTTATTTATTTCTTGTAAACGGTCCAGCTTAGAGTAAAAAACTGCTCTTGGTAGTACTCATGGATTATGAAATGAAATTGGGCAATGTGGCAAATGCAATTAATCTTTGGCATGATTAACGTTGGTGGCCCTGAATGCAGAACCCACAAAAGCATGGGGCAAAGTCACACTGAGGGTGGAGAGGCAGCAGTCAAAGGTGAAAAAAAAAGTCTTTTATAGTGGCAGAGAGACAGCTGAGAGTATGGTGTGAGACTGGAGCTCCAGGGACTGTGATGGGAGATGACAGTAAGAGTGCTCAGTACCTTTGTCTTCCATCTAGCACTCCTTTGTTAGAACAATAGTTGGAAATGCACAATTAATTGCTTCTTGTAAACATAACTTATCTGAGTAGATTTGTGTTTGACTTTAATCCACTGTATTGTTTGCTCACCCTCACCCCCACCTCTCTTCCTCTCCGCCATCTCTTCCCCCAGAAATTTACACTACCTTCCAGAAATGTACATTACCTTCTACATGCACATATCAGCAAACCTCCAAGGAAAATCAGGAGGCAAAACAACGTGAGGCTAAGCAGCATGACATCCACTGTCTTTTCTTAAAAAGAAGAGGGAAAGGTAGCGTTAATAATGTGGGAAAGGGTAGTTCACAAATGGATAAATTATATATTGACTCATAAATATTGCACTATTCCTGAACTGCTACAGATTTAAAGAAACATTTCCTGGAGCTTTTTTAGGGGAAACAGAGGCTTCTGACTTCAGCACTGTTCCTTCCTCTTCCTTTTAGCCCTCACCCTTGCTGCTGCCTCAATCCGGCACATTCCCTGAATCCAGTAGACTCCATCCCCTCCTTTCCCTGGATTTCTGCTCTCACATGCTGGGCATGGCCTGTCCGGCCACCGGATACTTCCATCCAGCCTTGATTCCTCTGGATATCAGACCTGCTGTCCATCAGCTATTGACACACCTCCGCTGCCCCAGCTGCTTCTGGATTCCTGCTGTTGCCACCTCCCATCTCCGTGCACCATGAACACCCTGACTCTGCCGCCTCACCCCTTCACAGCTGTGACTGGTTTAAGGCAAAATGAAAATAAAAGCTTTTTGTCAGACAAAATATTCTTTTTCACTCAAGAAGAGACATTTGGTTTTCATTATATTTACCTTTTTTAACCCTGTTAGGCATAGTCCTAAAGAAATGCCAGCAAATATTCTGAAATAAATATTTATACAGTTCAACAAATACTACTGCTCTATATCTTGCATTCCTTCCTCCAAAATACCCCAAATACCAAAATACCAATGTCTTTGATTGACTCAAAAATGTATTTTTGGCAAATTTTATTTTTTGTTTAATACCTAGATTTAGAACTATGACTAGTTTGGATTGCTTTGAACTAAGTACTTTGAAGTAAACCAGAGAGGAACAGCTCTTAAAATGTTAATAGTCTGAGGCCAGTTAAACAATAGTTTTAGGATCAATCTAGATCAAATTCAAAGAATAAAAGAACGGAACAAAAGTTAGTAGTTTGAACCCATCTGTAGTTTAAACCAAGGATATTATGACTTTCCGCAAATTTGATATGAAATCAAGAAAAAATCACAAACCTCTGAGTAGAACTGTGCATAAGAATAACATTTATGTTCTACTAAAATGTAAAACTATTCTTTAGTCACTTTAAGATGAAAAGGGAGTTTTTCCCATCTTGTCTTTTGAGATGAGGGCTCAGAAAACATATCCTGAACAATCTCTGGACTGAGTTGTAGAAACTCTTTTGTTTGAGGTAATTGTTCTGCATCATTCTGCTAACCCCAGATCACGAACACACCCAAGAGAAGAGGAAGCAGTGGTCTTTACATCAGTCAAACCACAAAGGGGTTCGCTTCTCTTGCTTTCTTACTTCATGCATTTTGGAAAGGAGGAAGTAAAAGCAGCACATATTTTTTTTACGTAGACCATTTTACGGTGGTTTGTTTTTTTAGATGCAAATACTTAAACTTAGTCACAGATAAGAGTACTTTGAAACCAAAACAAGTGGCTTGGTTTGCAAAAATGCAGAATACCTCTGAATTACTACTAACTTCAAAGTGATGTACGAATGCTCAGCAGCTCTAAAAATTAGACCAATTATTTCAGGTTTCTATATATGAAAAAAGCTGATCAAACATTTCTTTTTCAGCAGAAAGTTTCTCTACTAAATAGCTCAGTTCAGTTTAAATTGTGGTTTTTTTTCAAGGGCATATGCTAATTCCAGTGGAAAATGAATGTGTTTCCCACGAGAAAATTAACAAATTCTTTTCATGTCAAAGGAACATTTCAGAACAAATATTTTAGTTATGTTTTGAATTATGTTATTTCATTTTGATGTTTCAGCTTTTTTAAATGGAGGCTGAAATGCCTCTTAAAAATGCATTCTTAAAGAAATGTGGCACATTTCCTAGATGAAACATTGGAATGTCATGTAGAAGCAAACAAAAAGCAGGTCATTGCATGCTCCTTCAAGGCTTTCAGCAGAAAATTTGACACATTCCAAAATAAAATAACTGAATGGATGTTTTTCCTTTCAAGTTACTCCACAGAAATATTCAATTTTTTTCAACTCACTGTGTCTATGAAATTAGGTACCTGACTTTCATGGAGTTGCCATGAGTGATACTACTAATAACAGGGTTTTTTTAAATCTAGGCAATATTAAAATACATTTCATAATGTCCACTTATACATGTTCCCAAAATAAAATGGGCAGAAAACTTTCTCTAGGGATCAAAGGAGATGTTTAAACAGGTTTGCCTGCGCATGTGACCCCTTGATGAAATACAATCATAGATGCATTTTATAAAAGCCACTGATCCTCTCCAAGGGCAGGAAGGAAGAAGAGAAATTGCCACATCACGTGAACTTGTGCATATGTGCAGTATGCTCCAGGGGTAAATCAACATGCTGCACTGAACACATGCAGATATTATAGCTTATGTGCAATGGCGGTCTTGACTACCAGAAACTTTTCTGAAGCGGAAGAAACATGCTGTGATTGTTCAGACTCCACAACAGCTGTAACGGAAGCTGGGAAAGCAGCGGTGTTGAAAACAGTTGCAGGAAGAGTTGCAGCTGCTGAGAGCAAGGTTTGGTAGGCTGGAACCAGGATGGGTGACTGTTCAAACTCCATTTCCTTCTTCTGGTGAGGGGTTGGCAGGGAGCGAGTAAATCTACATTTCTCCACCAGGAAAAGTCCTTCTAATTTCCCCTCCCTCCACGTCTACACATCAGCTGTGTTGGGCTGGACACCAGGCAGACCCCTCTGCTGGCCATGCTACAGTCCTAGGCTTTCTCTGTCTTCCGTGAGAAGAAAGATGTATCTCCAAAGGGCAATTCAAGTCTCTCATGGCCTGAAACATGTTCTCTCCTTCATCACAGTGAGAGTGTGGAGCAACTAGGTTTCTCTCTCCAAGCATTTCAAAAGTGAGACTCTTTTGAAATGAAATGAATGAATCTGGGCCAACAAAGGTGGCAGCTGAGAGATGCCAGCAGACCAGCGGGATGTCGTGAGGCACCTGACAGAGTAGGCAGGCAACATCCCATAAACCCTATAACTGAATTTACATTCAACCCATTGCAAAAATAATAATTTCTGGCCTTGTATTTCCTGTGTCTTCAGAAAAAATATGTGCTTGAAGCTCAATAGATCAAAAAGACATATTCCAAAATACACAGTCTGTTGCATTAAATAAAGATATGTATCTTCTTTTGTTTTATTACCAATAATATTGTACTTTTTCTTTTGCGTGTCAACATACAGAGACAAGTCTATGCACCAGTTTCTCTCCATAAATATAGCGTCTTTCCATTATACTACTTCCCCTTTACCTAACCTGACATCAAGAAGCTGCTGCATGTGGAGGCATTTTTCTCATCACAGAAAGGACAAGTTTCCCTTGTTAGCACATGAATGTTAAATTCTGGTCATAGGAGGTAAAGGAAAAGGATTGCAAGGCTCCTGTTTAATTTGTGCTGAAGTGAGCTGTGGGGTGGAGAGCACATATGTTTAAATGAGAGCTAAACTATTTCCTACCTCTGTCAGATAAGAAATTATTCCCCTGTTGTAGTAAAAGAAATGTTAGACTTAATCCTTAAGGACCATGTGATTTGTCGAATTTTATGACTTTTGTGGGTTTCTTGGCTTTCTAACTCCAGTTAAAGCATTTGTAGAGATGCTTGGGCTGTCCATTGCAGGGCAGGCAGGAGGGCGTTGTGAGCTTTTTGGCTGCTGACCGTTCTTATTTTCTAAAGGCTGTCAAGGGTCAGATGTAATTTACCTCAGGAGAACAGCCCTGTGCGAGACTCCCTTAGGACCAAAGAAGTACAACTCATCAGACCAAGGACTGCCTTTCCCTGCAGCACCTAGAGCTGTGTGACTGGTGTGTGCCGTGGACCTCTAGGTACTGTTACGGTACAAATAATACATCAAGGAGAAGAACAGATGCAGAAATGAATATGTGGAATATGCAGAATATGTGGAATGGTAACAACGTATCTAATGATAAGGGTATGAATAGTAAGTACATGATAACTTACCATTGTGAATAAACACTGGTTCACTCCATTCACTCCAAATCTTGTTTCTTATGCATTCCTCTTTCTTCACCCTCACTTGTGCTGCATATTTTTTTGCTGCCTTATGAAACGGATGTTCATATTTCTCTGCAGTGACATCTACAATCTATCAAGATAGGTTTCGGGGGTTATTTTAGGTGATTTCACACTGCAGTTCAAACAGATATAAATCTAGGGATGTCAAGTACTATTATTTACATCTCTAACCTAGTAGGAAGAGATTTTCAGAACAAGCGTTTATGTCCAGACACAATCTGACTTTTACCGGGCACATGTTAAAACTCAGGACTGAAAATGAAGGAGAGCCTAGAACTGACAAGATGGAAGGAGGTATTCAGCTATAGCAGGACAGTGAGATTTTGAAAACACTCATTCCCCTTTCATTTCTTATCACACCAAGTGTAGGACCAATACAGTAACTATGAAACTGTAAGTTTCAAGGTTGTGGTGCGGGTAGTGTGCTACACTCGCTTGTCTGGTAGAATAAAATCTTGCACTTTTCAACTGACTGGTGGTGAGGGATGACCACTATTTTAATGACTATCTTGAAACATCTTTAATTGTGCCTATAAAAGAAAGCATGTCACTTCAAAAGATCAAACCCACACAAGGAGTGTCTGAGTTTAAAACAGAGGGATATCTAAATCATAAACTGAAGCCAACTGCTGTAAATAAAAATTGCTAAGAATTTAAGAAGAAATAAATAAATATAAAAAAAAGCAGGAAAGGAAACTCCTGCTTCTAAATATAAAAAATAATGTTCGGAAGCTGAAAAGCAGTATGAAGTATGCATCTCAGACACAGAGGGGCCCAGAATCTTTGCATCTTTGGTTGTTAGGAAAGCATGATGAGGTAGTACTGTAAGGCCAACTTTAAGAAAAGGTGACCTCCTGCTCTTCTCATACTGACCAGTGCAGTGTGGGTTTGGCCCTGTGTACCATATCATTTCTTTCTCTTCCTTCACACCGTTTAAGACCTTTCCAGGTCTGGTGGCAAAAATAGGTCCAAAAGTTTGCACTCTAAATTCTTCAAAAGTAAGTAAAAATGTGGGAAAGCCCTCGGGTTTTCAAAAGCAAAATGCAAGTGACTATGAGGGTTAAGTGCTAACCAAATGCTGTGCCTGAAAATTTCTTCCTAATCAGCAAATAATAAGCTTATGTCATCATAGGAAATTTCCAAAATGCAGGACTGAAAGACTTTTTGTAAAATTACCTAGGCCACTTTCTGGCAGTCATGATGTGCAGCAACATTCAGTCACATCTACCCAGAGCATTTGTGGAGGATGTTTGTATAATCCATTGTTGGTAACTCTATACAGAGCCATCCCCAAGCAGCCTCAGAAACCTGTTCCAGTGCTAGACTTTCCTTGGAATTAGGACACTTTTCCGAACTTTTAGCTTATGTTTTCCTTGCTTCGAATTTAGCCAGTCATTTTTTATCCTGCTCACAAGTTGTCATGGGTAAATATGATCCCTATGCTCCTTTATTTACCAGAACATTATTAACACAAGTTATGCTCCTTTACCCTAGACCATGTCCCTCGGTCTTCCATTCCTAGAGCGCATTTTCACAGTTTATGTTCATTTGGATAATTCTCACTGATGTTATTTAAACTTTTTTTCAGCATGTTTATATTTTGTGGTACTGCCCAAAACAAAGTTGGAAACTTCAGGTGAAACTCAATAGCTAGAAGGGCAAATTAGTCACAACCTACATCTTACATGTGACATGCCTGTCATATATACTTGAATAACATTTGACCTTTGTGTAATAACATGGAAAGATTTACTCAGTTTGTGGTTTAGTGTAATCCACAGACCTTTTTTCTTCTGCATTGCTGCCTACACATTAATTCCTGATTTTGTGTTTGCATGTTTGACCTGTACTTCCCAATCATAACATTTTCCTTATTACTGAATTTTGGCTTGTTGATTTCAGACTGAGCCAACATTTCAAATTATAATCTTGTTTCCTGTAGTACATGCCAACTCTTCCTAGCTTCCTGTCACCTGCAGACTCAACTCCCTATTTTCAAGCTTTCAAACTCTGTACCACAGTATTATTATTTGTGCGCATAAGTATTCAGAAAGTCATCTCTTCAGGTATTCAGAATAAATAAATATAGACTTGTATATTTTAATCATTATACTCTTACCTGTTCTTTAACAAACATCTACAAGCCTACTTAGGGACACCCTAATACCTCAGCTCACTAAGTCGCTGAGACTTAATTAAGACCTAATTAAGGTCTTGCTTTGACCACGAAACAGAATCTCAGGCTTTCTCTGTTCTTTTCCCTCCTCTGTCTTCTGTAATATTGCTGTAGTTTTCTTCCTTAACGTTGCCCAGATCCCCCCCTCTTTTTTTGCTCCTTGGCTAGGTAACTACCATTTTAGTCATTACTAACTTTAACACTGATTCTCCTCAAATCTACCTTAAAGCCCCCTCATTGATTTCATGTCCTCATATGTCTTTTTTTGTTGTTATTGCATCTATGTCTCTCCTGTATTCCCAAACTACCCCATCTGTGGAAAAAAAACCAACCAAACAAACAAAAAACCGTGATTTTCCACTGCTGTAGATGCTTATTCATTTCCATGCCTAAATGACTTTGCTTTGCTTTCCTCTCCTATGTTTATATCCTGCAGATGTGTGCGAGGCAGAGGAGCAACTGCATAACACAAGGAAAATAAAAGAAGTTTATTCCATTTAAGTAAGGATGCTGGACTATTTTATGTATTTGAAATTTCTTTCCAAAGAATGGAAGATGTTAAGAAGATGGAAACAGGGGCTGCAGTGGCCACACGAACACTATGGATTGCAGAATCCCCCTGCTCACCTTGGGCACATCCCAATCCCGCAGTGGGAAGGGACCCCATACTCCCAGCCCTTCCCACTGCCACCACACTTGCTCTGAGTATTGAAACAGGAAGGAAATCTGCATACATGGGCAGGAGGGGATCGGAAGGGCTCCAGCATGTGTCTGGACAGGATACCAAGGATCCAGCGTGAACCTCCCTTGCTCCTCTGTTTGCAGCCTTTGGTGATTAGGAGCTTTGTGAATGGACAGGGACAAGCCCCCAGATGTCTCTGGCAGGTGTTTTGAAGTATTAGACTTGGCAATGGTTAAGGGCATGATAACTATTTGCAGAAGTGGGCTAGAAGGAGGCTGCCTGTCTTTCTTCTGGAAAAACCCAAAGAGAACCGGGAAGCTTTGGCATGTCCACGTACAGACCTGAGTTACTTTTCCACGTGCTTCACAAGGGAATGTGGGAAGAGCCAGCCCTGGTCTGGGAGCTGCCTACCAGTATTAGCACTGCACCTGAATTAATAAACCCTGCTGTAATTTATGAAGATAACATTATGTGATCAGTAACATGTCTACCTCATTGCCCTTCTTTCTACTGTGTCTAACAAAGAGTGAATGCATATCCTGATGAGATTCATCCGTGGGCCCTAAGGGAAGTGGTGGATGAAATTGCGAAGCCATTGTCCATCATACCTGAGAAGTCATGGCACTCTGGTGAAGTTCCCACTGACTGGAAAAGGGGAAACATAACCCCTATTTTTAAAAAAGGGAAAAAAAGAATACCCAGGGAACTACAGGCCGGTCAGTCTCACCTCTGTGTCTGGCAAGATGATGGAGCAGATCCTCCTCGAAACTCTGCTAAGGCACATGGAAAACAAGGAAGTGGTTGGTGGCAACCAACACAGCTTCACTAAGGGCAAATTGTGCCTAACAAATTTGGTGGCATTCTACGATGGCCTTAAAGCATTTGTGGATAAGGGGAAAGAGACATAGTCTACCTGGACTATTGCAAAGCATTTGACACTGTTCTGCACAAAATCCTTTTCTCTAAATTGGAGAGACATGGAGTTGATAGATGGACCACTCGGTGGATGAGGAACTGGCTGGACAGCCAAACTCAAAGAGTTGCAGTCAACAGTTCCATGTCCAAGTGGTGAGCAGTGACAAGTGGTGTTCCTCAGGTGTTGGTACTGGGACCAGTACTATTTAACATCTTTGTTGGCGACATGGAGAGTGGGATTGAGTGCACATTCAGCAAGTTTGTCAACGATACCAAGCTGTGTGGAGCTGTCGACACACTGGAGGGGAGGGATGCCATCCAGAGTCACCTGGACAGGCTCAAGAGGTGGGCCTCATGAAGCTCAACAAGGCCAAATGCAAAGTCCTGCACATGGGCTGCGGCAATCCTAAGCACAAATACAAGCTGGGAGGCGAATGGATCGAGAGCAGCCCTGAGGAGAAGGACTTGGGGGTGTTGGTTGATGAGAAGCTCAACATGAGCTGTCAATGTGTGATCGCAGGTCAGAAAGCCAACCGTATCCCGGGCTGCATCAGAAGTGTGGCCAGCAGGGCGAGGGAGGTGATTCTGCCCCTCTACTCCACTCTTGTGAGACCCCACCTGGACTAGTGCATCCAGGTCTGGAGCCCTCAACATAAAAAGGACGTGGACCTGTTGGAGCAGGTCCAGAGGAGGGCCCTGAAGATGATCTGAGGGCTGGAGCACCTCTCCTATGAAGACAGGCTGAGAGAGTTGGGGCTGTTCAGCCTAGAGAAGAGAAGGCTCCGAGGAGACCTTATAACAACTTTCCAGTATCTGAAGGGTGCCTGCAAGATAGCTGGGGAGGGACTTGCTACAAGGGCATGTAGTGATAGGATGAGGGGGAATGGCTTCAAATTGAAAGAGGGTAGATTTAGAATAGACATCAGGAAGAAATTTTTCACTATGAGGGTTGTGAGGCACTGGAAGAAGTTGCCCAGGGAAGTTGTGGCTGCCCCATCCCTGGAAGTGTTCAAGGCCAGGTTGAATGGGGCTGTGAACAACCTGGTCTAGTGGGAGGTGTCCCTGCCCACGACAGGGGGTTTGGAACTAGATGATCTTTCCAATCCAAGCCATTCTGTGATTCTATGATCAATTTAGTTATATGTTCTTTCAGCCTTTATTTGTCTCTTAAATGTTTGCAGCCAACTTAGATAAGCCTTTTATTGTTAGAGCACTGTGTGCTGACTGAAGTGTGTTTTAGCTAAGTTCTAGGTTCTTAAAGAAAAATATTGCTTCTAAGACAGCTTGAATGAGAACACCAAAGATTCAGAAACTTCACCTTCCAATACACATCTGAATTTCATGCTTGTCATATTCTGAATTAAGTACTTGGCTTTCTACTCTTTGGGAGTTAAAATAAGAATCTGCATGAAAACTTTTCAGTTCTTATTTCCAGGTAATTTAAAAATGCCACCTGGTTATGCCAGGTGGCATTTAATCACCATATGGCATAATCTAAATTATAACATTGTTCTATTTCTTACTGGCAAGACTAAGAGAAGCTGCTGATGCACCATGAAATATTTTAAAATATATATAATGTATGCAAACAACAGGGGTGATTCCTTTAGTGATATATGTAGAAATAACAACAATAACATGTAATTTTTTTCTTTAAAAATATTATCAGAGTAGCTGCTAAACTTTTCTTTTTATCACTATTCATTTTTCTATAACAAAAAAGTCATTAATCTATGTGATATTAATGTGCAACTCAAATTCAAGATGAAAAGAAAAAAACAACCAGTTCACCTGAATGCAAGAATGACTGTGAAAAACTTCATGAAATGTTTTGATTTTCCATTTTTGACCAGAAAGACAAGAAAAGTTGGAAAGACCTTGAGATTGCTTTAATTTTTTTTTTTTGTAGTCTAAATTCTGTTAAATTCAAGAGATGCCTAGTTTTTATGGAAGTTATGCCATACAGATTAAGTGTATTACCAAAAATCTGATTACCTTATGATCTGTTATTTTCACCTGATACAAAAAGCACTTCTTCTTTGCAGAACCAATAGTAGGCGGGGGTTTCCAGTGAATTTTAATACTTCTGTTTTCAAGGGAAATGGAGACGTTGATTGGTGGGTTCAGTTTCTCTGAAAAAAGAGCACGGAGTGACCTTCTGTACCTCATGCTCTTTATTATATTTATGCTGATGCAAGACAAACACAGTGTGTTAGTCCCTAAAATACACTGCTGACTGTTTTGGAAATTATCACACCCAAAGGAGGCGTTCAGAGAGTGACACATTTTCTTTAAAAGTGCTGCTCACTAAGTGGCATCCATTTCTCCCTTAGAAATAAAGAGAGGAAGTCCTTTATTTTCACCTGTCTTTTCAGGGAAGGTAGAGAGGGAGGGAAGGAGGACCTGGCCCTTTGAGCTCACCCTCCAGAGTCTGAGTGGGTGTTGAGGAGACCTCCGAGGTGCTGCAGGCTCCCCACAACACCAGATTATTTCCACTGTGTCTTGTGGGATACCCCAAGTCTGCCCATGAGCTTAACTTGGAAAGAAATGGAACTTCGTCTCTCACTGAGGGTTACTGACAGGGTACCAGTTCCTGGAAGGTTTTACACAATATATGAGGTTTTCTACACACCCTATAGAAATCTTTTTCTCTCTTTTGTAAAGAGAGCACTTGCTACAGAGGAAGGAAGATGTGCTTAGGAGATGTAAACAAACAAAGAATACCCCTCCTGCCACTGTGCTCCAGTCATGAAGTACAAGGGGTGTGACAGCAATGTTTTCTTTCAGGGAGGGATGGGGTACAGGGTTGGGAGCAAGGGACATTCAGGTTCCCAGGATTTTAATCTTTGGTTTAGATAAGCAAGTCTACAGTTGCTTTCCAGCATGAGTGTAAGGGCACTGGTCTTAGGTGTGTGCTGGAGTGCTCAAGCAGCCTGAGCACTCTGCAGCTGCCGTTCCATTGCTGTGACAGCTGGAGTTTTCCAAAAAAGCCCTCCCAGCAGAAGCAGAAGTGCATGGCAAGCCTCTGTGGAAAGTGGCAGTCAGGTCTGGGGTTGACGTGGCTGCAATGTGGTGCTGGAGAGAAAAGACAGAAAGAGAGACAGAGAGGGTGAGTGGCAGCATTACTGGTCCATGAAGTTGTTGTGCTTGCCCATGGCTGCATGACACTGTGTCTCTCCACAGGCATGCATGTCACACTAGAGTTTCCTTTTTGGCTTTTCTTCTCCCTTTCCTTCCTTGTGAAGTCTCTTCTCTTTGAGTGACAATCCCATAAAGTTAGCAAAAATATTTCTCCCAGGGCTCCCTGGGAGAATTGTTTGCTTCTGCCTGTTCCAAAGCTGTTGGCGGTGACCAACACCTACCTTTGAGGGTGAGCCACACCATGAGCCATGAAAGGTGAGAAGAGTAAGCAGCTGCATTTTTTTTTGTTTAGTCATTACAGTAGGAAAGATGTATTTTTCACCTCTGAAATACTATTCCCAGAGCATCTCGCCCTTCTTTGAGTATACCAAGAGTAGGAAACAATTTTTTTTCACCCTTATGTCACCTGTCATCTGCAAATTTCTTCATCCCCAACACACAGAAAGCCAGGATTGAGTTATTTTTGGTCTGCCTGCAGCACAGGGCATGCATGAGTCCTGTTTTGTCAGACTGTACGTCATGTTACTGGAAGGAAGCTTGGATTGCAGGAGCTGGTAACTCGCAGCAGGACAGTGGACCTCCAGGACCTCCAGGACTGTGCAAGGACTGGTCTGGCTGAAGCCCAGCTATAGGCTTTCCTGTTTAAGAAGGGGAGCCTGGATGCAAACAACCTTTTTTGATGCCTCTTAACCAGAAAGGTACAGCCCCCTTCTCAGGAGGGAGAAGACAGCTGTGGTAACTGTTGAGTCTTGCAAGAGTAATTCCACTACTTAGAATGTAAATAATGTTCTTTGTTGGCGACATGGACAGTGGGAGTAACGATACCAAGCTGTGTGGCATGGTCGACACACTGGAGGGGAGGGATGTCATCCAGAGGGACCTGGACAGGCTTGAGATGTGGGACCATGCCAACCTCATGAAGTTCAACAAGGCCAAGTGCAAGGTCTAACACCTGAGTTGGGGCAGTCCCAAGCACAAACACAGGCTGGGCAGAGAATGGATTGAGAGCAGCCCTGAGGTTGTCGAAGTATTTTTAACTGAAAAATGGCATCATAAATAAATAGAAATGTTAATAATGTTTGAGAATATTCATGTTCTTAAATTCAGTTATGAATGAGATGTGTTATTTGTGTTCCTTTTTTTAATCACATGTTCTTCAGTACTATAAAAGAAAAAGGAAAGAAGAGAAAAGCTGCAGAAAAGAAGACTAAAAAGCTTTTCAAATTGCATTTTCTCCCACTAGCCTATCAATTTTTTAAAATGCCAGTTATAGATAAACTATGATATTACATCAAAAAAAACCCAAACCAAAACAAAAACCTTTGAGCAATAATCCATTTTGTTGAATCTTTGTATAAAATTCCCAGAGACATGAATGCATAAATAGTTAGAATTAATACTCTGACTTTGTCACACTTCCCTTTTTTCTTTCTTTGCTTTCCAGCCCAATGAAATAACCAATAAATGAACTTTTCATAATAGGTAATAATAGAAAATACTTACCTATTTTCTGAGGTGTAAAAGCTTTGTAATAAGACAGCCCTCCTGAATTATTTCTCAGATCTCTTACAGTTATGTTTAAATTGATTTTTCTTGATGGTTGGAAATATATTTCTTTCATGTGGCATCCAATATTTTTCTTCCTTTCATTTTTTATATATTGCTGACATTCAAAATATTTTTCTGTTACGTGTCTGTGAGAAGGAAATATGAGTCTTGTAAATCAAGGACTTAGGTACAAAACCACAGTTTCATACTTATTTTGCACAAGACTCTTACCTGTATGAAAAAAAGATCTGGATATATTCAGGAGCTTCTGCTTTAATATGCCAGGTGCAATTGAAAAAAGAAATGTTATATATGATGCATGAAAGATTCTGAATATACACTGCAACAAAGAAAGGGGAAAAAAAGAGTGAGTGATGTTTATTTTACATGGATTTTCTAATAACAACATGACGGTTGCCTTTACAAACCCATTCTGTAGCCTTATTTCTAGAAACATGAATAAGGTGTAGGTGAGAACAAATGGGTCTTTCCGCTTTTTGGACAGTGACAACTGCTACTAACACTGCCTTACTAACCCACTTAAAGGACAAAATGTCCAGAGTAGTAGCTGAAAAGCTCTGCTCTTTTAAGATTTCCTGAAACTGGGTGATACAGAAGGTGATCTTCAAGAGACATGAGTTGCTAGGGAAAATGCAGAGAGTGGTTGGGTGTTTCTGACGTCTTACTCAGCAGAGTTGGAATTTCCTAAATCTGAACATGTCTAATAAAGGAAATAATTATGCAATATTCCAAGGTGATATGTGTGTTATCTTCTTAACAAATCCGTACCAAAAGAGTAGCATAATATCAAAATGAGCTTTCAGAAATTATATGCCTCCAAGTAAGACAGAACATTATCATGAATGCTTGGATGTCTTAACAACATGTAGGAAATAGCTGACCTGGTGGCGCCTTGTAAGTAAATTCTGTCCAGCCACTCTCCTTAATTACATCTTCTGTTTCTTTTGCAAAAAGTTGTGTTTTAACTTTAGCATTAAAACCAGAATGTAATTCAAGATGTATTACCATTTTCTTCTCCTGCAGTCTTTCCTAAGAGGAAGAAGAAGGAAGCACATGATGGTAGATGGTACTAAGTATCGAAAGGGAAATTATGTGAATTTACTTATTGAATGAAGTAATACCTGATTTCACTTTAAACTATGTGTAACCATTGAACAACTTACTGTCATTTCTTGAGTGGTATTGAAGAATTTATAACTCAAAATGTACTTCACAGTGTACTTCTCAGTTTCTTCTTTTGTCAGGTTATTATTCCAGGACAGGATAACCCTCGACTCTTGCTTGGTAATCCACAGAACATTATGTAGCCCAAGAGCATCTGCAATTACAATGAAATTACACAGAGAAAGAGGGGGCCCACCACTGTGTACACAAAGGATTTGTCTCTCAGCAAGGCTTGCATACCCAGTAGCTCACCCAGGACCTCTGTTCTTACTTAGAGCAGGTGGTTGCTGAGCTCTGTTGAATATGACTGAGTTTAGCAGTGAGATTCACATTTACCTACCTGCAGCTCCCAAAATGTTAGGTGATTCACTTTTACCTGTCTTGGACACCTGTCCTAGCACAGGTCTCTGTTTCCCTCTACGAGCTGTAGAAAGTGCCTTGACAACAAGTTCAGATTAGACAGCAGAGGGCTGGAGCACCTCTCCTCTGAAGAAAGGCTGAGAGAGTTTGGGTTGTTCAGCCTGGAGAAGAGAAGGCTCCAGGGAGACATTATAGCAGCCTTTCAGTACTTAAAGGGGGTTTATAAGAAAGATGGGGATAAACTTTTGAGCAGGGCCTGTTGCAATAGGACAAGGGATAATGGCATTAAACTAAAAGAGGGTAGATTTAGACTAGATAGAAGGAAGACATTTTTTACAATGAGGGTGTTGAAACACTGGAACAGGTTGCCCAGAGAGGTGGTAGATGTCCCATGCCAGGAAATATTCAATGTCAGGTTGGACAGGGCTCTGAGCAGCCTGATCTAGTTGAAGATGTCCCTGATCATTGTAGGGGGGTTGGACTAGATGACCTTTAAAGGTCCATTCCAGCACAAACTGTTCTATGATTCTATGATCTGGGATGTCTAGTGTAGGATGAAGTGTTACTTAATATTTTACTTACCCACTACATCTGGTTGTCCACTTGCCAGGCTAGTGGAAAATAGTGTCTTATGCCAGAAAAAGCTTAATATCAGCAAGACAGGAACAACTGTAACACGTGCCATGGCAAATGCTTTGGGCCACAGATCTGGAGAAACTGAGACTCTTTAGTTCCAAGTTTGGTTGACAAAGCACTTAGAACATGATGTTTTCATTTTGCATCTGTGAAATAATATGAAACAGTCACTTAACCACTTAAGTGATGTCTGAAGTATAAGAAGTAAATACGAAATGGCATATGTTTAATGGATCTTGTTGATCAGTGCTTTCTATTCCAAGAATGTTTATATTTAAGCACACTTTAACTGGGTGCCAGAGCCAAAGAGGACAGACGTGCCATGCTGAGCTGGTTTTGAATGGCAGTGCTGCTTAGATTGCAAGGCAAGACCACAGATATGACACCCCTGGCACTGAAACCTAGACCACAGAAAGGACAGCACAGACACTGAAAGCAGACTGTTCTGGTAGGAGCCACCTGCCATAACTTTGACTCGATACAAAACCAGCAGCTGTAACTGAATGAGTTATCTAGCCTCTAGTGGCAGTAGAGCAGCTGTCACTTCTACGTTGTGATTCATGTTACCTGGTTTAGGTATCTGCTTTAGGAGGATATGAACTGTAACTATCTGAGGAGAGATGAATCTCACCATTTGCAGAAGTGACTATCAGCAAGAGTACGTCAGGTGTTTGCTAAAGTTGTTATACAGTGAGAAAACAGATTCTGCACTGCTCAAAGTTGGTTTTAGAAAGACATAATTGCTGTTTGATGGCTGAGTGTTCATTCAAAAGTTGCTTTAATGTAAAACAACCTTTAAGACCTTACCAGTTCTCAACAGAATTAATAGTCCTCTGTGTTCAGGGTCTTTCACTCACAAACTAACTCATTTATCTTGACTGATTATTTTCCATACTAAATCCTCACACACACCCTATGTGGATCAGCAAAAGGACCCCTGGAGCCATATTAAAGTGTTCACAATACATTGACTAACAAGAGGCATTGGTCATGTAGAGGAAAATGTGTGAATGTTCAGCACATCTGAAAAAACTGCAATAAGGTTACCTGGAAAAAAAATATACATGTACACTTCCATTTATAATGCCATTTTGGTATAACGCAGTAAATAAGAGGCCATTTAATGAATGCCGTCATTGTTTATGAAGTGCTATGAAAAATCATAGCAAAATGCTTTAAGGCAGAGATTCCCCTGCCTGATTCATTCTGGTACTGATCTCAGCTGCAGTGGCAGCAGCTGTAGTGTGTGTGCCACACCACAGCGAGTAAATTCTGCTTGGTATGCCCGGGAAGGAAGTCAATTTTAATTGCCTGGAAAGGGAAGGAGCGAGCCGTTCTCACCCTCCCTTCTCGTTAATGGTGCCCCTGGAAAGGTAGGACGTGTGGCAAAAGTCAGGGAAAATAGAAAATGAAAACAAGGACCTTTCAAGGGTTTGTAATTCACCAAGCAGTGGTTGTAAAGGGCTCGTCCATTCCCATGAGATGGAGTAACCAAAAATAGTCCTAGGAATATGAATACACTTCATTTAAATTTGGAGAAAGAGAAGAAAAGGAGGATGGAAAACACTAAGCATGTTAAAATATTTGTGGCTGCTAGTAACATGACTACTTTTGTGGAAAACACAACTCAAAAGGGGACCCAAAACAGGAAAAGGAACAAAATTAGTCTTAAAGTGGCAACAACTTTTGGTGCTAGAAAAAAAAAAAAAGAAAACATCTATGAGGTCATAGAAACGCATTCAGTTGGAGAAAGGAAACACAGAGGCAGAGAAGGAAGATTTTTAAAGTAAGTCTGAATAAACTTAGAAAAAACCCAACCAACTTGAGTCAAAGAAAGGCATTTCAGGAGAGATCAGTGGTGTTTCCTGGAGGTGACCCCTTCCCAGGAGTACCTTTCGTAGAGCACTGAGAGGCACTTCTCCACTCAGTGTGCAACGAACTCCTGCACCTTCTCCCACCGGCGCTGCGATGGCAGGCAGCATCAGCAGGCTGAGAATAGGACTAGACAAATCTGTGGAAAGCAGATCTATGAAAAGCTACTAAAAAGAGTTAGGGATGGGTGTACCCTCTAACAGCCCTAATTCAGCTGCTGGAGATGCTGGGGGAATACCTGGAGAATGGGTTGCAGGAGGTAGCCAAAGTTGCGGGTTATATCTAAGTAGCACTTCCTATTGCCACCGCTGCAGACAGAACAGCTGATGGACCCCTGGGCTGACCCCTATAGACATATATGCAATGAATTGGTCCGCAGAAAACAGCAAACTGAAAGCACTGCAGCATAAGGACACCCAAGGTGATCAGGAGGGAACGAAAAGCCGTCCGTACATAAAAGGCTTTTGATCCGCGACTTGTCAAAGAATGAATGTTTCCATCTATGCCAGCATAGCTGAGCAAAAAGGCAGGACATTTCTTCTCAGACATACACAGACAGGACTGTGTGTTTCTAATCCTGTGCTACAAAGAGCTTTATGGTACCATATGGTACTGAAAATCAGTCTATGAGGTGCAAACTAAAATTCACTGCCTGACAAATTTTTTAAAAAGGCTCTCTAGTCCCTTTGTCTCTGGAGAAATGCACATTAGCCAAATATTCTTACAGACAGGCCCGTTAATCTAATGGGATAGAAATTATCTCAATAATCTAAATAATCTAAAAAGAAAAAAAAAATTGCTTTCCAAACAGTGCACAGTCAAATTTTTTTTTTTTTTTAGTAGGAAAATAGTTTTAATATTTAAAAACAGTATTACACTTCTATTTTACTTTTTTTTTGGTCTTTTGTTTATCCCCTTGCTTTCATTGCTGAGCTTCAGCTACAGCCAATGCCTGTAGTCTGCTGCCCGGCGATGTCTGGTTTACAATAGCGCGTTGCTGGAGTGAGAGAAAGGGGCCATAACGTAAGGGGAGGTGCCAGCCCACACACCACAGCAGCTGCAGAGATTGTAAGGGCTTGTGCGAAACCCACCTGGTGAATTTGGGAAGTAGACAGTCAGGGCAAGAAACTGAAAGTAACGAAACCAATCTTCATAAAACTTAGAGCAGTCGCTTTGAATGTGGGGAAAATGAACAGTTTAACTTTAAAAATTCAGAAGACCTGAGAGTTTCCTGAAGTGTAGATACGTTCACTGTCCATGTGTATGAATAAAGAAATTTTTTAAGTTTGTGGAGCTGATTATTGTATCTTCCTAAATACAGAAGTTAACATTTTTTAAAAAAGCATTTTTTTAATATTTTCTTTGAAAAAAAAAATTGTCCAAAAAGACAATATCAAATGCTCTTGAAAAATATATCGTGCTCAACTTAGAGGGTAAATTCAGTCACTCAGCAATGAAACCTCTTATATGTGGCTCTGATGCACAGTCTTAGCGAAGGGGAATCACTAGGGCTGTTTGTCTGATTAAGACTATTTAAAAGCTATGCTTCATTTAAGACTGTCGATTCATATTTTTCAAAGTTCCCATGTTTGATAGTAGACAATGCTGAAACTGATAAAGGAATAATGAAATAAACAGCATAGGTTAAATACATTTTAAAGGTCTGGGTAGCTGAAGAGTCAAAACAGCATTACCATTTACACTTTTTTTTCAAAACTTACCTTCTTCTAAATGCGTGTTAAATCCTGTATAGTTATGCATCCTTTGGTTTGAGAAGCAGGAGAGGTCAGCACTGGAGAATGTCTTGATTTAAGGCTATAATGAGAAATTTATTCAAGAGACTTCCCTTTTCACAAGACAGCCCCTCAGAAAAGCACGTTTCCACTGCCGCTTCCCGCTATGGGACCGAGGTGCCCCTCTGAATACACGAACACTAACCGGAACCTTAACCAAGTTCTTCGAAATACCTTGAAAGAAACGCATCTCTGAATGACTAACTCAGTGGTCAGAGCTGCTACTATTTTTTCTCTTTGCACATGGGAGAGAAAGATTTCAATAGTTTTTACGTATTGTAATAAGCTTTTATCTTTTCAGAAAAAGTAAGATTATAGAAGAAATTAAATCACGTATTGTAAGTGGTGGCTATGAAATTAACATCTCAGAAAGATTATACCCTAACAGCTATTGTTCTCCTAGTTTTTCAGTGGCTAATATGCATCTTTCACTGCACACCAAATTAAAAAAAAATAAATCAACAAACACAAATTAGACAGATAACTAAAAGTCCCAGAACTAATAGAGGAAAAAGGCCAAATAAATCTTGCATTTTGAACAGGTATCACTCACTGTCTGCGTTACTCTCCATATCTTAAACTTTGCCCAGCCTAGTCTCTGAAATTGTCCTACTTTTACCTGGTTTACTTTGTAAATGGGGTTAATCTGCAGTTATCTCATATGAAATTGCAAGCCATACCAACATGTTATGAGTGGCATTCTGGACAGTTTGACTGCCTTGATTATAAGCTGATATTTTACATTCCAGCTTTCCACCTTAAGCTGAATTTGGAGGGGGAATATTGGATAAAAGTGTTCGTTTTTTTTTCTGGGAATGTGGTTTGAAACAGATATGCCTCTTCATTCATGTTAAAAAGTATACATGCTGAGAACCTGACCCCAGGTTTTGGAGCAAAAAGGAACCTAAGGTGTCAAGAATGCATTATTTACTGCCTTTTAAAAATCCCCAAATTTGGTCAAGTTGTTTTTGTTTTAAAAGTCTCATTTCACAAGCACTGCTACAAAGGGCTGAAGAGATCAAGGAATATATTTTCTTACTAAGTGGTGCGCTCCCCTTCAAAGCATAGAAATTGGTTCTTCTGCTTTGCTTGTCTCCATCTTTAGCTACTGGGAACACAGCAGAGAAATGCTGCCAAAGGAAGGATCCCATGTGTCTCCCTCACTTTGACGGCTTGTTAGGTGAAGTGGTAGAGACCTAAAGGTCTTAATTCTCATCCCAGGCAGAGGTTGTTACAGTTAAGTATAGAAACATTTTTATTCTTTCAGCATGTATGTTAAAAAAAACAAACAAACAAACAAAAAAAACCCCAAACACTCAACCAAAGAGATGTCATACAAAAGCCCAATGGAATGTTTCAACTTCTTACTATTAAAGCATTAAAAACTGTTGCTTTGCAGTTTGGGTATACATCATGTGCCTCTTTCTTTTAATAATATATTTTTTGCTGTGATTACTGTGACTAGTTTATATCCAGATTTTCCCATACTTCACAGACTCACAGAATGGTCAGGGTTGGAAGGGACCTCTGGAGATCATCTAGTCCAACCCCCCCAGAGCAGGGTCACCTACAGCAGGTTGCACAGGACAGCGTCCAGGTGGGTTTTGAATGTCTCCAGAGTGGGAGACTCCACAACCTCTCTGGGCAGCCTGTGCCAGTGCTCTGCCGCCCTCAAAGTAAAGAAGTGTCTCCTCATGTTTAGATGGAGTCCCTCCTCACGTTTAGATGGAGTCCCTCCTCATGTTTACTTTTCTAACTATGGACTAGAAGAAGGGAGGTAAACGATTCTTGAGAACTTTGACTATATTTAGGAGTATGTGAAGTGAGAAGAGTATGACTTAGAATCTCAAATCCAATGGTAATCGTAGCAAACCTGACCACAGGCCCAGTACTTCATTTTTTTAAATGTAGAAAACTTATTTTCCCATTGTGTCTTCTACTTATTAGCAAAACATGTAAATTTTATCTGTTTTAATTGTGGTTTGTGTATTGAATTGATGACAGCACATTAGCAATTGCAGCATGTTTCTTCCAGTTTTCTTACATCAATAAAATACTACCATTGCCAACTTCAAAGAAAAGCCATTCTTTACCTGGTGGTATGTTTCCTGGAGTTTTCTTATAATTTAAAATAATTAAAGATGAAAAGGAAGAAAGCTACACCTCAGGGATTATTTTTTTTTTCAGTTTTCACAAATTGTTGATATATTCAGAAAAGCAAGAATTGTAGGAATCCAACACTCTCTTTCATCCTTAGTAGACTCTCACAGTGAACTGAATAATAGTTCCAGTTCATCGAAGTGCTGCGTTGGAACAATATATGGATTTGGGCTGATCAAAATGGCTTGTCGTACAATTAAAAATGTCCACAAAGCCAATGCACTGTGCAGTATTTCACCCCAGGTTTAGTTGCCTGTAGAAAGAAATGACTGCTAACCATCCGTAAAGCCAGTGCTCTAAGCAAAGCTCAGTACGCAGCAGCCGTTTCTTTCATAGCCATCTGAACCCTCTGTTGAGTTTGTTCCAGTGAAGTCCCATGTGTGTGACTAAAGGACGTGGGTTTTCCCTTGTCACATTCCCTTGAAGTCTAGTTTGTTGTGTTAGTGCAACTAATGTTTGAAATCATGTGCTGGGGGCATTTGGGGTGCTCTTTAGTTCCACCTTTGTTTACATCAAGAGAGGAAGAGGGGGAAATCTCATCTTTTGCTTTGCACAGATGTAAAAATGAAGTTTCAGAGATTTGGTCTGTTGAAAATGAAATGTTTCACTGCAAAGGGGTAGTGAGGCAGTCTTGAAGGATACCAGTAAGGTAAAGAGAGTGTCCTGAAAGTGGTATGTACTTATTAGCAGAAGGGAGTTTTCACATCCAAGTTTTCTACTGCAAAGACTAAATTATCACCATTTGAGTCTCTTAATCCTGTTTTGAAGCTGATCTCATGTTTCTGTTTCACATAATAGGGATGGCAGCTGTCCATGTGTCTGCCTACTCTGCATCTGCAGTCTCAAAATACAACGTTTCTTTTGTTGTGGATTACTTTTGTAATACTTTTCAAATAGATAGATAGATGCATGTGTACATATATCAATACAAGGCTTGCCAGAGAAAGTAATCTCTTGGAGAAGATGTCTCTTTTCTTTCCAAAATTATCAGCTACAACAAATAGCCATCTGTTGACAGTAAAAGTAAACTTCAGATGCAATGCCTCTGGTCTGGTTTCTCTGTTTTTCTGCATCTGTAGAGGTTAATATCAATTACAATCAAATCCTATACACGGAGATTTATGAGACAGCAATGTGCAGGTTTGGGGTACACTGTAGGGTACACTGACTTTGCATCAGGAGTGGAAATAAGCCCTGTAAAGGAGTGCCATACTATATAAACATGCTTGTTCTCAGCTAATCAGAAATCAGTGAAAGGTTTTAATTAAAAATGTAGGGCTGATAGCATTGCAATTACAAATCTATTAGACTAAATCAGACCCATTTAACACCTACATTGGAATATGCACTACTTTTAATGGTGGGGAGAAAGGAGAGGAAAAGATGGGAAAAAAAGAGCCCTAATCTTTTCTGAGTGAGGAACTGAGACATGGAGAGATTATAAATTTCCCAAATCACACCAGAAAACCTGAAATAGCTAGGAATTGTTACTATCCTGAAATTTCCATTTTAAACTTTGTCAACTACAGAGAAAAATTCGGAACACTGATCAGGAGCTGATATCTCATTATGCATACAAATTCCTCTGGGGTGCTGGTGAGATCACAATAATTGTGATGACAAGCAGCCTAAGAGAGTAAGGCTTGAAATAATGACCTATCTTTTAGCGTGAAAACAATAGATGTGCATCCTGAATATTTCTAGGAAGAGAGCCTGCTGTATCGTAAAAGATAAACTATATTTTGTAACCATTACCCTTCTTTCAAGGGAACTGGTAAAACATAGCCCAACCCAGAGAAAATTCCTAGACACTTACGAGCATATATATTGGCAACCAATTGCTAATTTATGCAAATATTCCTGATCAGATATTCAAGCACTGACAACAGAATACTTAAAATATATATTTTATCAGCCACAAACTTGTGGAATCAGATAAGAGTCTAACAATGCATGTTGTCATCTTAGCCTTTATTTATGCTTAGCTCTTGGAGTCGGTTTGAACAATTTGATGGCTGTTGTGCCTCAAACAGCAACTCCGCATCATCACAGGTGTGTGATGTGCCCATTTGTGTGTTGGAACTACTAAGATTCATGTATATTGTTGTTTATCTCAAGGAGGCAGAGACCTCAATGCCACCTTCTTCAATGCCGTTTATCACTCGGCATTCTCAGGTAGTAGGATGAAACTGAGCTACTAACCCACCACATCAGTCTAGAGTATCTTCTTGCTAGACCCGTGCTCCATTCCTGCAGGATTTCAGCAGCCACCTGGAGCGTGTAGTGTACGGACAGAGAACAAATGAGGGAATAGACCCTGCTGGGAGGAAGCAAGTAGGGAAGGCCTTAAGATACATGCTCAGTTTTTTTCTCAGTCGAAAGTCTGGGGATTAGATTAATCCTCAGTTTGGGTTTCTACAGTTTAGGACTAGGATTCAGACACCTGCAAACTGCCATCTACAAGAAGATAGTTGTCCAAGTTTCCATTACAGCTAATGGAGATCTAGCTAAAGTAATGAGTGAACTACAGAGAGAGAGAGGAGGGGTTGGGTGAGGAGAAGACTCATTTCACCTTCAGGTAGACCCATACAGTAAATCTGATAAATCAGACTGTAAGCTGCATTGATTAGATCTCTGCTCATTACAATTGAATTTCAGACTCCTAAAATTGTTACAAACACAATTCTTGCTCCCCCTGTTTGGAGAAAACCTTTAAAAATTGACAGATTGAAAAAAAGCAATGGACTCTGAATAAAAACCATTCTTTTCTTTCCATTCCTTTAATGGAACACTTAATTTCTCTCCATGCTTCTTCTATACAATTAATTTCAGAATGTCCTTCAGAACGGTTCATTCTATTTTCCTTCCCAGTTGGTATGCAGAAAACTTTTCAGGTGCTCAAAAACAATCCTTATCCTTTCAACATCTTTAAACTTCAAGTCTTAATTTTCATTCTTCTACCATTTAAGAGCTAGGACTGACTCTGGCAAAGCTTCTATTGATTCGCAAATCATTATTAAAAGACTACTTCCTATCTAGGTTACTGAAGATTTTGTAAAGTGCTGCCTTCTACATCCTCCATCTGATTCTTTCAACTCACAAAGCAATATTTGAAGAGGAGGCTCCTAGTGCTACCGTGGGGCACTGTTTGCCTAGCCAAGAAGGACAACATATATGTGCAGATGATGTGCTCAGTGAAGACAAGCATAGCCATGTCCTTTACACAGTCAAATCTGGAGGCTAAAAATGTCTATCCACCTGCTATAGCCATCATTTTTGGAAGAACTTTCTGACCCTCATGACACTCCTCCCCTACCAAACTCTAGTTGCTCAGGATCACAATAGTGAAGAGCAACAACTCAGTTGAAAGAAAATTGTCTCATTGCCAAACAGTCTGATGATATAAAATTCACTAGAGACAGGCAGAGGGAAAATAACTATCCATCTGTCAAGTGCCAGTAAATAAATTACTTGTTTGTGAAACAGCTTTTGCTAATCTCAGTTCCAAAACATGTCAACATCTTTACAATTGAACCGTCTAACAAAATCATTGTCATTGGCCACTTCACCTAGAGAGATTTTCAAAAATTCATTCTGTATTAGAGTAAGATATGTTTCTAGGTGCTCTACTTAGCACTCTTAAATATTGGTCAACATTGATAATTGTGCTTGTTCAGACTTCTATCTCCTTATTACTAATCTGGTGCTCATCAACAAAAATTCTTCCATTGCGTTATTGTGGTCTCTCAGTCTCCTATCACTGAGAATACACTGAGCAAGAAATCCCACTGAAAGACAGTGAGCTGTGTCCATTCGTCACACCACTTCTGAAACATGGCTGTAGCTCAACTTCGAGCAACCATTACAAACACTCTTTGAAGCAACACTATTCTCACCCAAAATAATGACTTCTATACAGGCACTTTTATTTGTCTTCAGTAAAAAAAAAAAATCAGGAAATATTTTGGTAAATCTTAAAATGTTAGACATTTGACAAATGTGATTTATTCTAAATTTTAGAAAGTTTTGTAAGAAGAGCCTTCTGAAATCCACAGCTTTGCCTGAAAATAATTTGAGAGTTCAGGGTTGTTTTTTTTTTCAGTTTCCCAGTGGAGGGTAGTTGATTTTTCTGACTTAACAGTAAGATTTTTGCTTCAGGATTACTGGATAGAGAACGAAGGAGGTGGAGGAGAAACTGGGTTAAAAACCATCACTTAGAGGAGGGCTGCTCTAGCACAGTCCTGACTTCCTCAACAGAGGAGGAGGTGAGGGATTCTGCCTCTGGGAAGAATTTGAAAGAAGGGAATGATCTTTGTCTGAAGTTTAAAAAAGGGATGATGTTAGGACCTACCTTTGGCAGAGGTTCACAACTGTTAAGTCCATCCATTATTCACTTCTTCAGTCCCAGAAGAAAGGCACACACTTTTACGATGGAAAAGATGTGAGGATACAGCCCTCTACGATGCTATTTCCAACTGCGATGCTTAGGTAATTCCCCCTTCAGCATGCTGGAGAGTCCCATTGAGACATGCTTCTCCATCTGAGGTGATTTCTCAAAGCTGTAGAGTCCGCTATGGATCAAGCTTGCCAAACGTTTCCAAATCTTCTCCTGCAGTCAGTCAAATGTTACTTGCCCTTTTCCCCAAGATCAGCTTGCACACCTGCATGTGTGCAACCAGACCAGCTAACTAGTAAATCAGCCAGATGCCTGTTCAGTCCCAGGCACTACTTCCTTTTCAAACCCTGACTTGGGCGCACTTGATCATACAAGCAGTACCAGCTGTCTTGATGCAAGAGGACTTAAAGTTTGCCCAGCTGAGTCAGGGTTGTCATCACTGTTAAACTGTTCCTTGCGTTGGGCTGAGTCACATTACGTTATTCACTTCCATTTGGTTTTATCTGATAAGTGTATGTGGCTAAATGATTTTCTTCCTTTTAAGCAGTTGTTCCTTAAGTTAACGAAGGGTTTTTTTTCTGAAGAATCATCATTGGGTGTTCCAATAGCTAGAAAAACCTAAGGGGAAGACAGAGTAAATACTGCACAGACGTTATAGAGCTAGCTAATTTGTGGTAGGTAACCTCATTGCTGAAATTACCAGTGCCAGTATCAGCGGAGGAGCCATTTGTGGCAATGTGCAAAGATCTGTCTCTACATCAGGAGGATAAGATTCATCTGCCATTACTTAGGTATCTGTCAAAGATACTTAAGTTTGGGCTCATAACCTTGGGTTCTGCTCACAGAGAATAAGGGTTAATGAACTTGTCGTGACTTAGGTGTTTGTTACAGGTTTAATCTTATCCATTAAGAAGAGCAAACGAATTATCCCCTGGATAATTCAGAGTCTTGCTCTCTGGGGTGAGACCCCAGATCAGACTTGGATATAATTTTGAAATGGTTAACATTACAGACGAATCCCACCCTATGGGTTTGGAATGACTTTTCTAGCAACAACTGACCTGTAGATATGTATTAGGATCTCAGCTTTGGGAAAATAGCCCCATACTTAAACCAAAGCCTCTTTTGGATACATCACATGAAAACTATTCAACCCTTCTTCTCCTGAAGTTGCTAGTAACCTGTCTTGACTGGGTCATTATTTCTGGTAAGCATAGTATTTAAGTTAAAGAGCAAGAAATGTCCTGCATGCTCCGACCTGTAACTATTTTGCTGGTGAGAATGACTATACACAAGTGACATGAGCTCAATTTTAATTCACTATTCTGTTTACTTTAGGAAGAAAAGCAAAGCACTAGAAACTTATTTTAACATGCATTGGGTGTAGGTGGCCAGATGTGGTGATAGGTGTGGCCAGGACTGCAGGGGTGGCCCCTGTGAGAAGACACCAGGGGCTGTCCTGTATCCTATTCCAGCCAGCTCCAACAGACCCACAGCAGGACACAGCTGAGTCCAGCAGCCAAGGGAGCGGTACCTCTGGGAAAATGTATTTAAGAAAGGGGGGAAAGGGGGAAATGCTGGATAGAGAGAGGAGGAGGGAGCAAAAAGAGTGAGAAAAAGCAGAGGGAACACCAAAGTTAGAGGTGCTCCATCACGAAGCATGATTCACAGCAGTCCATGCAGGACCCGTGCTGGAGTAGAGAACAAGCATGAAGAGAAAGGAGCAGTGGACATGAACCATTCATGTATTGATCATAGCGCCGCCGCCCCCCAGGTTCCCATCCTGCATGCACTGCTCGAGGAGGTAAAGGAGTGTAATGTAATGGAGTGAGGTGGACCCTGGGCAGGGGCTGGGGGAGGCAGGTGTTGCTTTAATGTTTGTCTTTTTGTTTCTCACTACCCATATCTGTTTCAATTGGCAATAAATGAGTTATTTTTCCCCAAGTCGATTATGTTTTGCCCACAGTAGTAACTGGTAAGCAATCTCCCTGTTCTTATCTCAACCCATGAGCTCTCATTCCTGTTTTTTTTTCCTATTTTTTCTCCTTGTCCCATTAAGGAGGCAGAGTGAGCAAGCAACTGGGTGGGAGTTTTCCTGTTCGCCAAAACTAACCCACCACAGTATTGAACCAAAATATGACTTTTAACTATTTAGACCATATAGTGCTATACAGCAGATGACGTTTTCAGCTGGCATACGTACTTTTACCTTATTTCACCTAAAGGTACCAATACTTGCAGGAGAAATTGCTGAAAAGGTTCTTTTCTTCCAAACCCAGCCCTTCTGCTGATCATCTCCTGTTAGATCAGACCTATGACCGTGCGGCTGGGTTTTTAACATGTCCTCTTTGAACAGCAAGATTAGCCAAATCAATAAAAATTTGTGATCAACAGGTCAGTAGAGAAGGCCGCTAAATCTGAGAAAGACATGTCAGTATGATGAAGATGGACTGCAGCCAGGCCTGGGCTCTTTCCTATTCAAAAATAGTCTGGGAATGTTTAAATCTGTAGATATTATGGGAGTCTGTATGGATTTAGTAATGATAATGTGGAAGACATTGTTGTTGGAAGGCTGTAACCTAATCTTTGGAGGAGATTTGTTGTCTTCAGTTGTCCTGTGACTTTGGTCATTGCCCACCCTTTCAACTTTGCCATACAAGTATTATATTCAGACACACCTCCTGTAGAGACTGCTGCCAGAAATGTTCAGGGTGTCTGGGTTTGGTAAAGACTAACAAGGCCTTTTCAGCTGGTCTTTGCAGGTGATTTGGACTAAATAAGCATTATCACTCAAACAAAGGCTGTGTGGTAAGAGGGGACTGTCAGAGTTTGAAGCGCAGGAGAGCCACCAAGCAATTATGTCTTGAAGAGCACTACGGATATCCTGCCACTGCTGAGCACAGCACCGTCACCAGGTGTGGTATTGGAGATGCTCATACACTACACTACCAGAAGAGGTCCCAACAGCTCCCTGAATTGAAGTGCCATAGAAACAAACAAGGTCTCCTTCAAGAACTTACCACCCGCACTGCACCCATTTATGTCTTGTTGAAATAGTAGCCCATTGCTGATACAGAAAAGTGCATATGAGAGAGGCTGAGACAGTCTCACAGGGTCAACAGCTCAGTGTGTGCTGCTTTACAGCTAAAAACAGAGTTGCTGTAACAGAGAGACTACCCCTATATGGGTGGAAAAGTTGCGAACAACTATTCAGTAGTTTCAAACCCTATTCAATAGGGTTTAAAAAGTACCGTATCTTTTCTGAATATCTCAAAGGAAAAGCTACACCAACTTGAAAAATAGAGCCTAAATAATTGTCAAAAAGACTTGAAAGAAAAAAAAAAAAGCAGAACTAGCCTGGATACTATATCTTACAAACTTGAACAGATCAATGAGTACTACATCCAGCTCTGGAGTGTCCAACACAAGAAGGACATGGACCTGTTGGACCATATCCAGAGGAGAGCCACGAGGATGATCCAAGGGCTGGAGTACCTCTCCTATGAGGAGAGACTGAAGGAGTTGGGGCTGTTCAGCCTGGAGAAGAGAAGGCTCTGGGTGATCTCATTGTGGCCTTCCAGTACCTAAAGGGGGCCTACAGGAGAGCTGGGGAAGGACTTTTTACTAGGGCATGTAGTGATAGGATAAGGGGGAATGGCTTCAAACTGGAAGAGGGCAGGTTTAGATTGGACATTAGGAAGAAGTTTTTCACCTTAAGGGTAGTAAGGCACTGGAACAGGTTGCCCAGAGAGGTTGTTGAGGCCCCAACCCTGGAGGTGTTCAAGGCCAGGCTGGACGTGGCCTTGGGCAGCCTGGTCTAGTGGGAGGTGTCCCTGCCTATGGCAGGGGGGTTGGAACTCGATGATCTTCAAGGTCCTTTTCAACCTAAACCATTCTATAATTCTATGAATGAATGAGGTACTTTTTAAAAGAAAAGTGCTCTAGTGCAAAACCTCACTAGAAAGTGATGATTAGAAGATGATAAGCCCAAGTTTACTAAGAAATATAGAAACGTAGAGGAAGAACACCATTAATTTACTTCCTTAATATTTTATCACGCAATACTTGGCCTAGCCTAGACTGGAAATGACTGAAGAGCCTGAGCGCAATTCTCTGTGAGTCAGAGTGTAATAGTGAGTGCATGGGAAAGAAATGAAAGTACTTACGTTACTGCTGCATAATCACAATTTCAGACCGATGTATATCACCTTCCTGGGAATAATCAGAAGATTGTCATTGCAACTTAAAAGGCAAAGGAATTCTGTAATGAAGAAATGTCTTTTCAGTGGAGATATTTATATCTGCACAAATCACATTCAGTTATCATTATTGTCAATGAAAAGAAATACACTCTGACAAAACAACATTCCCCTTACCCTGTTCATTTTCCCCCAGAAAGTATCCATTTCTCTTCACAGAGTTTGAAGTGAGCACAAAGTCATGTAACTAAAGTACAGATGACTACAATATGCAGTTTTAATCTACACTGCAGAAATGAATCCCATCCTTTAAGTCTTGTTTAACATTCACTGTATGGAACTATATGTATAAAATGACTGTAAACAAAAGCATAATTTAGTCTGGTCAGTCAGCCTGCCTGCAAACTCAGCATTGATCTGCTCCTTCTCAGTATATAAACAGAATATATTGTTAGCAGAACTTTTGTTTTGGTGAAAAGATTTAAGAGCTTTAATTCTGGCAAAAAGAAAAAGGGAAGGGAAGGGAAGGGAAGGGAAGGGAAGGGAAGGGAAGGGAAGGGAAGGGAAGGGAAGGGAAGGGAAGGGAAGGGAAGGGAAGGGAAGGGAAGGGAAGGGAAGGGAAGGGAAGGGAAGGGAAGGGAAGGGAAGGGAAGGATGGACTAAGAGTTAGTAATGTCTGTAGCTAAAAATCTTTGTCTACACTATCTCAATTTTTCCACTTTTTAAACACTGTGTTGTACATGGAGAAAAAGAGTAAGGTGAAATGTTAACATTGCACTAAATATTCCATTTGGGTGGAGACTGGGTTTAGACTTCAAATTTCAATAGACTCTAACATAGATTACTTCCTGATGAAGAGCTCCAACAAAGAATCCAAATCCATTCTGCAATGAATATATTAAGTATGTAGTTTCTTTTCAAATATTATTTCCATTACTACATGAATAAAAATTAGTCCAGTACAGGAATGTTTATGTGATACAAAGTTTTCTTTACAGTATAGGCTTGTGTTTGACCTGGAGATTCCTTCCCTGACAGCTACAAATCTATAGCATTAGATGTTTCCATATTTGTCTGCTTCAATTCTAAGTCTGAAATAATAGCTCAGAAGCATGAACTTTGGAGAGTGTTTACTACAATCATATTTTATAGAATCATAGAATCACAGAATGATTTAGGAGGAAAAGAACTTTAAAGATCATCTAGGCCAACCCCCTGCCATGGGCAGGGACATCTTTCACTACATCAGGTTATTCAAAGACCCATCCAGCCTGACCTTGAATATTTCCAGTGAAGGGGCATCCACAACTTCTCTGGGCAACCTGTTCCAGTGTCCCACCACCCTCATCATAACAAAATTCTTCATTATGTCCAATCTAAATCTACCATCTTTCAGTTTAAAAACCTTGCCCCATGTTCTGTCACTACAGACTTTGGTAGAAAGTCTCTCTATGCCTTTTTTATAAGCCCCCTTTCTGTGTTGAAAGGCCATAATAAAGTCTCCTCAGAGCTTTCTCTTCTCCAGGCTGAACAACCCCAACTCTCTCAGCCTTTCTCCATAGGAGAGGTGTTTCAGTACTTTCACCATTCTCGTGGCCCTCCTCTGGACACACTCCAACAGGTCCATGTCCTTCTTGTGCTGGGGACCCCAGAACTGGATGCAGTACTCAGGGTGGGGTCTCACAAGAATAGAGTAGAGGGAGAGAATCACTTGCCTCGACCTGCTGGTCACATTTCTTTTGATTCAGTCCAGGATGTGATTGGCTTTCTGGGCTGCAAGCAGACATTGCCAGCTCATGTCCAGTTTTTCACCCACCAGTGTCCTTAAGTCCTTCTCTGCAGGACTGCTTTCAATCCTTTCATCCCTCAGTCTGTATTGATATTGGGGATTGCCCCAACCCAGGTACAGGTCCTTGTACTTGGCCTTGTTGAACTTCATGAGTTTTTCATGGGCCCACTCCTCAAGCCTGTCAATGTCCCTCTGGATGGTATCCCATCCCTCTAGTGCATCAGCTGTCCCACTCGGCTTGATGTCATCCACAAACTTGCTGGGGGTGCACTCAATCCCACTCTCTATGCTGTTGATGAAGATGTCAAATAGTACTGGTCCCAGTACAGACCCCTGAGGACCAGTTCCAATTGGACATTGATCCATTGACTGCTATAAGTCTTCGGAGGCATGCATCCAGCCAATTCCATAGCCATCTAAATGTCAAACTGATATCTCCCCAATCTAGAGGCAGGAATATTGCCGGGTACCATATCAAAGGCTTTACAGAAGGACATAAGAAGGATTTGAAATTCTGAGTTTGGAATTCATGGGCAGAAATGCCCAGCATAGATATACCTATGTCTTAGAGTTTAATCCCAGGAGTGGCCCAATGCTGCTACTTGCAGAAAAATTTGCACCTTTTCCTTCTGAAATTAGGATATGTTTTGTCAGTATTTGGGAGACAAGAATTAAAGCAGAACAGAACAGACACAAACAGAAAGGCAGAGCATCTAAGTAAGGGACGAATAAGTGCAATCAAGAAGGAAAGTTAAGCCTGCTGAAAGCTACATATGGCCTTCATCTTGTAAGCAGGCAGTACCTTGCTGCTTTCCAGGCTGAGTAGTCTTTGTTTCTGTTACTTGGGAAGATTCTCAAAGCGGCCACATGATGGTAGCCTAGGATCAGAAACAAGCAAGCTAAATCACGAAAATAAAGGAAATAGGATGAAAAATTACTTCTTGTAAAGTCAAATCAAAACAAACATCGGGACCAGTCACTGCCACACAGTTAGGAGCTGAGCTATATTTCAGCTTCCAAGTAGTGTAATATCCACGACAGGACTATTTAGTGTACCTGCTGGATTGCCCTATATGGAGATATGCTAAGTGACTAGAGCACTGCACTATTATGGACAAATTTATATATAGCAAACTTCTGCTTACACTTCCTTTACCACATTAGGTCAGCATATCATCAGCTGCAGTTACCTGCAATTTCACCTTTTCTTCTAAAGTGCAAGACAGAAGGAGTAAAAGGTTTTGTTGTGGTTTAACCCCAGCTAGCAACTAGGCACCACACAGCTGCTCACTCGCTCCTCGGTGGGATGGGAGAGAGAATTGGAAGAGCAAAAGTAAGAAAAACTCGTGCGCTCAGGTCAGGACACTTTAATAAGTAAAGCAAAAGCTGCACACGTAAGCAAAGTAAAACCAGGAATTCACTCAGTGTTCCCCATGGGCAGGCAGGTGTTCAGCCATCTCCAGGAAAGCAGGGCTCCATCACAGTAACGGTTACTTGGAAAAACACCATCACTCCGAAGGTTCCCCCCGCTTCCTTCTTTCCCCAGCTTTATATACTGAGCATGACGTCGCATGGTATGGAATATCCCTTTGGTCAGTTGGGGTCAGCTGTCCCGGCTGTGTCCCCTCCCAGATTTTTGTGCGTCCCCAGCCTACTTGCTGGCTGGGTGGTGTGAGGAGCAGAAAAGGCCTTGACTGCTCAGCAACAATCAAAAACATTAGTGTGTTATCAAAATCACTCTCATCCCAAATCCAAAACACAGCACTACACCAGCTGCCAGCAGGAAAGTTAACTCCATCCCAGCTGAAATCAGGACAGGTTTAAACAAATCTCCTTGCTACAGTCTCAGAGTGTCTTACTCATTAGAAAAACAAATAGCTTTGACTGTATGCCTTATATAAAGGAAAAGGAGAGTTTTGAACAAAATCAGCCAATTCTGTAGTTTTAGGAGACCTCGTGGTATTTGCAGATTTGAACGGAATTCAACAAATAGATTCTTAGCCCTGTTTCTTCAAAGGGTATAAACTCTGCTTGTAAGATTTGAAGCATAGCTTGGTCATGCAAAAAGATGAAGACAGTGTTCGTGTTCCACAGAAAACATCCCTGGCCCTGAAGCCAGCTTGGGGCTCAGGCAATTCTACTACATAGGCATGTATATTTGTTGGTGGAATGAAAATAAAAAAAAAAAAAAGAGATTTAAAAAAAAAGACCAAACCAAAAAGTAAAACCCATTTCTAAGCCATATCCAAATTGCTAATATCACTTGCTTTCTGCTTATGCTATCTCTCATAAACGGTGACACATTTAAAATAGTTTAAACCAAAGAAACAAAAACAAAAATAAATGAAATGTTCTCTTTTGATTATCAACTTCTCCTTGACTATAACAGCAATGTTCTTTCTTAGCATTAGCTATGAAGAAGACTAAATGCAAATCTTTGAATTCTTGTGTTTTAAATTAAAGGCTACAAAGCCAGTCATATAAAGCTTGTACAATTAATCTGGTTTTAAGAAGAATACAGATTGACCCAAAAAGTCTGTGGTAAAATGTGCTGGAGTAGTAAAGGATGCGTTTAGGCTCCGCTGGCATGCAACTGCCCTCCCTTTCATTAAGCAAACCAAATTATCCTTCAGAGTGCACAGCAGCTAAGGGGAATCACAGAATCACAGAATGGTCAGGGTTGGAAGGGACCTCTGGAGATCAAACTTGATCTTCAAGTTGACTGGTTTGGTGAAAACATCCATGTCTAGGTCAAGTACCAATTATGAGACTCTGAATGACAAGACTGGGATGCCTATGTAGTACCCCAAATCCTCTGCAGAGACGGTCTCGGGCATTTTGTGAATTTTCATTAAGTCATGCTTTCCACACAGTTAGTTAAATTGCCTATGCTGAAATTGATAGCATATTGTTTACTTTGTATAAATATAGAAGGTTTTAACTTTTCTAATCAATATGAAAAGTTTTCATGATTAAGGAAATTCACTTGACAATAAATTAAGGTTTTTATAGAATCATAAAATCACAGAATGGTTTGGGCTGGAACGGACCTTTAAAGGTCATCTAGTCCAACCCCCCTACAATGATCAGGGACATCTTCAACAAGATCAGGCTGCTCAGAGCCCCATCCAACCTGACCTTGAATGTTTCCAGGCATGGGACATCTACCACCTCTCTGGGCAACCTGTTCCAGTGTTTCATCACCCTCATTGTAAAAAAAGTCTTCCTTCTATCTAGTCTAAATCTACTCTCTTTTAGTTTCAAGCCATTACCCCTTGTCCCATTGCAACAAGCCCTACTAAAAAGTTTGTCCCCATCTTTCCTTGAAGTATATTGAAAGGCTGCAATAAGATCTCCCTGGAGACTGGGGTTTTATACCAGCCCGTTCTCCTGTATCCTAATTTACTGTAACGGTTACATCATGACACAGCTTCTCCAGTTCGGGGACTTGGGGTTCCAAGAATAATTCTGTTCTGAGAATCTTCAGAGTCCAGTTTCAAGAATTACAGAAGCTAAGTAGACACAATAGTCTCAGCACTATCTTTATCCTCTAGCAGGGCGCTCTCAATTCCTCTACAGATAGCAATCAGAACAACTAAGTTTTTCTTCTCTCTCATTTCCTGTTTTATGAAGACAATAATTGTACTGCATAAATGCATTGGCCCATAATTCACAAGGTCCCTCAACCTCCCAGACATTGCCATAATGCAATTTGTCAAAATAAACTTTTGGCATAATTGTGGACTTCTCTTATTTACTTGCTGTTTATGGGCATGCTTGATGCAAGTATTCTTTTAAGAGCTGTAAATAGCCACATAACATAGCTCTTCTCAGATCAGTGCCACTAGCATTCCACATGCTCTGGCATGTGTGTGCTTCAGCCCCTCACTCGCTTCAGCAACATGTTTCTCTTGCTGAAGGGACTTCAGAGAGATGATCTCTGTGGACTTCAGCAAGAAGCAGCAACAGTCAGGTTTGGAAGACTAAGCAGATTCAATGGATGATGGAAACACACATTTTAAAACTTTTTCTCTCCTCGAGAGCTTGCCAAGGAGACATTTCCACCATTTCACATGGAAATTACTTGCAAGTCTAAATAGAGCTTGAAAGCTAGTTCTTCCCTGAAGTAAGCAAACAGCACAGCATCCACAGAAGTTCTCTGAAGACAGACAGGCACAACCAATTCTGCGTGCTGAGCTCAAGGTGGAAATCACAAGTATATCCTAAGCCTCTCCTCAGCTTATGGGAGAAACACGAGTAACATGAAACATACCTGTAGTAACTGCATCCATCAAGATAGAGTGTTGTTCTGTGGACGCTTGCAGAGGTTTTGAGGGAAGCCATTCCCGGTACTTAATTGCCAAAGCATGCCTTTCCTATACACATGCTCAGGGTGCAGAAGTGCTGATACGAAAAAGAAAGGTAATAAAATTGGTGCTTGGCCTTGCAGCAGTAGACTACCACTTGATGCTTTGTTTTTTTTCTTTATTTCATCAGTAAACAGATCATGAGTAACCTGTACGCTGGATTGTCGTGAGAGCACGTGTCTTACAAAGCATTCCAGCTCACCTGGTACCAACTTGACATCTTGCCACAGGTGCTACAGAGGCAGAGTTCATTTGACTGAATTTTCTCTAGTCATTGTAAGATGTCATGAGTAATGAGATTTTCTCGGTGGCCATACAGAGAGTGCACACTAGTCCCAAGGTCACCAATTAGCTTTTGTTCTACCTGGACATAAAAATGTAAAAGCACACTTTGCAACTTAATGGTTACCTTTCTGTACACTATAAAACAGTGAAAAAGAAACAGTGCTGAAAATCTTGTGTCCAGTAAGACCTGCCAGTTGGTCTGAAAGATGTGCCAGTTTGTACCTTATCTAGAATGCTCATCATGAGAGCCATTTTGTTTCTATTTTGGCAGTTTCACTTATTTCCTGAGGTTAGGTCATGATTTTGGGGTTTTAGTTGAAAAAAAATCATATATTGTTTCAGGAAAAACATAGTGAGTGCAACTCACGTGCAAATTCACCAGGTACCGCATTGTGGAGCTAAATTAAATACTAAGGTCTGAACCAAACACAAGGACAAGTTCTTCCTCTGTCACTGCTGACAAAGAAAACACCCCTAGTTTTATTCTTCATGATCCCACTGTGCTGTTTTCTTGAGTGGCTTCCTCTGAAGACTCATGTGTTCAATGATAGATTACATAATGATGCCTATGTGTCTGGATCAGGTCCCATACTTTTTCCTTCTGGTTGGTATGTAGAGAGCACACATCAAATGTCAGATTGCCTGGGAGTTTGTATGTACCACTGATGGGATTTGGATTCTTTTCTGCTCTGGCCTTTCTAAATCCTTTCATTTCTTTAACTTCCTTTTTTTTTTTTTTTCCTAGGCAATCTGCCCTAAACAGGTTCAAGGACAAGGTGGTAATATCCTTATCAACAGTTTGTTAAAAGTGAGTGTAGAATTAACTGACACTTTGGAAAGCAGTAATCCTGCCAATGGACTAAAGAGCACAACCAAAAAAATCCAAGAAATTGCTGGACTACTATATATGTTTTCCTGAATAATTCATCCCTTTAACAATGTTAAATGTTCTGAGAAGTTCTCATTTATTCAGCTAGAAAATAACAGTAACGGGATTGCAGATTGTGTCCAGTAAATAACAACTAATATTTCCTGTCATGCTGAAAAGCTTTGATGTCAGCATGATTACACACTTACATCCTTTCCACAGAAGACCTGATTCATTCTGTGCAACTTACGGATGCACATAATAATCAGTTATTTAGCTCCCAACCTACCCAGCATTATTGTTATCTAGCTGGGCAGGTTGTACATACCTGATAGAAAATGAGGTTTCAGGTCCACCGATACGAATCTATCCCTAAACCATAATTCACTCCAATTGTATAGAACTGTCTCTACAACAGAAAGTGAGAAAGAGAACAAAATGCCTTACTTCTGCAGCTCCTGAACCGAAGTGTCTTAGCAGGGAACATGCTAGTGTCCTGTTGTCTACTCTATGAATAAAATTGAGGAATTGAGACCTGAAGAAGAGGAAACATCTCAAGAAACTCTTGATTCCTCCTCTGCCCAGAAGAGTAACAACGACAGAGGCTGATGGGAATGAAGATATACAAGACACAGGCAAAGAGAAGCAGGACAAATCTGATCTGATTTACCACTCCTCCGGTGAGATACAACAGATATGCATAGTAAGACCGGTATACTTAATGAATATTATAACTAATCAGATTTAAATGCTGTTGTTTACTCTGATCACTTCATTTTCCTGTTCAAATGATAGGTGAGAAAGGCAGAGGGATCTGTAATCAGACTGTACTATGGCTACATGAAAAGGCAGGTGCTATGTTTCTTAGTTCAGAGAAAGTTGCTTTGCTGGACAAATATCTTTCTGGACTCAAGCACACTCTTCTGTGTCAAAAGAAGTCAAGATGGCAAAAAATGCTTGGGCTTACTCATTTCGGAGCCTACTAACATGGGTAGCTGTGGATGTTCATGCCTGGGCAGTGCACAACCTGTGTTGCACTGCGTTAGCACCACACTGTGTGTGCTCACATTGTTGACCGCGGCTGGAAATAGGACATTCGGACTCTGCAGCCACAGGGCAAGGGGGACTGCACACCTTCCTGGGACCAGGGCATGAGCACAGACCAGAGACGAGGTGTTGATTTGGTACACTTAGAACACTTGCACGCACGAAGAAAATTTTCCTGGTCTGTGCGTTGAACTCATCCTGCCCAAATAAACATGTACACATCAAGTGGAGGAGTTGTGGAAGATGGTGACATTAGTTTGTTACCCATCTACAGGAAACGAGGCTGGCTAGTGCAAAGCTAGGAACGGCTGTTACGAAGTCCAGAGCACGAGCCCTATTCTCCTGTGCAGGGCGGTAACCCTAAACAATAAGCAGAAAATAGTGGCGTGACTTGAAACAATGCTACCTGACCTAAACCAGAGACAGAAAGTAGACTCATATATTCACCTACCTTTGAGGTTGTGCCCTGTACAAACACCTATATGAAAAATATGTGACAGAAACGAGTGAAAATTATGTGAATGAAGAGATAAGAGGGTGTCCTTCTATTCCGACCTATTTGTCTCCCTGTACAAAAACAATAGCTGAAACCACACTTTTCCCTGTTACATTACAGAATTACAGGGAAAGGAAATGAGTAAGAAATTGTCGTGGTTTAAGGCGGGATTTTTACACCCTGTTACACGAGCAGTTTAGAACAGCTTGATAATGAAATCACATTGTCAAAGCACACGAAAATATGCCACCAACGCAAATGCACAGCTTCCACCCTATTTGTGCCCCATTACTGTAACTGCCACAGGGAACGGGTTTTCAAGGAGGAGGTAGGTTTACTTTTGTCTTTATCTGTTTTTTTTACTTTTACTCCAAAGAAGTTAGGCAAAGAAATACTGCATTTTGTTATTTATGCAAGTTTTAACGTTGCTAAAATAACTGTGAGAGGTGAATAGACATTACCTGCAAATCCATGCTTTTGTCCCATGAATGCCTTAACAAAATTTTGATGGTGTAGTTTTTCTCCAGGCTGAAATTTTGTACAGTCTGAAATTGAGATTCAGCATGCTTTGAGAGTGGCTTGTGCTGTAGCACAGAGTCTAGCAGTAGCTAATTTTCATAGAAAGTTTATAAACTGCAGTGCAGAAAGGGAACAACTTCACACAGAAATACTTGATGTTTCCGTAAGATTTTGATCAATAATCTGCACAGGAACTATTTGAGATGTGAAAGAAAGTTTGAACCACCTCTGGGAAAATACTACTCTTCTACTGCAACTGTTTTTTTAAAGAAAAAAGTTTTAAATGTTCTGTTTTTCTAAAGAAGCACATGAAACTAACACAGGTATTAGAAAGGGGAAGATAAGGTCTTTTCAAAAGTAAATTTGCATTTTCAGTGAGAAAAGAATAGTAGCAGCATTTCTATTTAGTACTTACATGTGGAGTCCAGATGATGTAAGAGGGGAAAGGAATGGATCCTCCTGGATTCACCTGACCAAGGTGGATAACTTAGTCCTAGAGGGATCCCTCTGGGCTATCTTTTCAGTGACTGGCAGGAAATAAACATAATGAAGTCTTCATTCGTCTTGTCCGAGACTAGGTTGAATAAACTGTGTCTTAAATAGCTGTTTCTTTCCAGCCACTATTAAGGCAGTGTAGAATTATTGGTTCCCCTGTGGGCATGTCTATACAGCATTTGGGTAAGATTAGGTAAGACAAACTCCACCCCACAATTGACAGCATCTTCAGAGTTAGGTAAAAATGTTAAAGCAATTTAGTTTCCTTTTATTCATTTCCAGTAGTAAGTATGTTATTTACAATCCTTTAGAAATTACCCAATATATTGTGTCCAAGAGTCAAGAGCAGTTTATGCATTTCCTTTCAAGAACTACTGAATAAAAGTAAAAATTCTTTTGGGCTCAAGGCCCAGAGGTGCAACCCCATCTTTCCTTGTTAATAAACCTGATTACCACAAAGGATTGCAGAGCCAAATTTTCTTTTCCCTGATATTTTTCTGCAGCTACTACTCCTACACAGTTTCTAACATCTGCCCAAGAGATGGAGGTAATCTAAGCTGACTCAAGAAAAGTAAATAAATAAATAACAGAAAGCACTGTGTGTGCTTAAAACAGTGGGTTGTTATGCAGTTGCATGCAATCACAATCATCACATATGTCTCAGTCAAGCACCTTACCTCTTTCATGAAAAGACAAAAAGAATGTCAAGAAAGATTTCAAATAGAGCTAAAAATATTAAAATATGGGAAAATAAGTTATTCACGTATGAAACAAAGGATGCTTGTGAGGATATTAGTGTACCTGTGTATTTTATTATCATTATCAAAGAATATAGGAGGCAGTTCAGAAGGAAGAGTCCTCTTTTTTAAGGCAATAGTGATAAAGAAGTGACAAATATGGGATTATTAAAAGAGGAGTGGTTAAGCAAGAACTCACTAGAACAACCTAGTTAGTCCTTAAGTATAAACTGGAAAGAGAAAAAATTCACTGTCTCATTGAAATAATGGGAGATAATGGGAGAAATGTCTCGTGAAGACTAAGCTCTGTTCCAGGTGTTGCTAAAAATAAAAGTAAAACTGTAACACTTATACTGTGGGTGAATATAATAGGCTCAAAAATAAACCTTAAAGGAAGTGTAGTCATACATGTCTACTCTGTTAGATTTTCTCTGACATACCCACAGAAAGGTGAATAAAGAAAAAATGAAAAATAAACCCCCTCAAAACCTGAGAAAAAAAGTCCTGTCAGCAAAAGAAATAAAGTGACTTACACATTTCTGTGTGGTCTTCCCAACATGTGCTTGATGTTGATATGAACATAACACTGTGCAGCTGATCATGGCTGTTTTGTAGGCAGAGTAATGTTCTGGCTGTCGAACTTAGACTAATTAAAGAACATCTGAGTATATCTCTGTATGCTTCTCTTGGATATAAAAAACTGAGGCCATCACTGAAGAGGCCAAGGATGTGGTTTCATTTGATTTTTCCTTGACCACAATGTTGATATATGAGTTCCTTTCACCCTATTTCTTATGTTGCCAGCCAGCTCAACTGAGTGTTGGGCCACATGTCAACCAGGTTGTAATCTGATTTGAAATCAGAATAACTATTTTTTCTTTTGATTTCCAGCATTGCCAAAGGCTTTATGAATCCCATCCCCCTAAGACCCTTGCACAGTACCTGTGATTGTACTTCAGACTGCTGCATTTACCTCACAATTTCTTGATGGGAAGAAAACTTCTCTATTTCTTTCGTAAATGAGGAAGTGAAGTACAGATTTGATTGACCCTCGGTCATGAAGTGAAATTGTGGCAGACCAGAGAACTGAGCAAAGCTATCCATCACCTCAGTACAGTACCATAATCATTGGACTCTCAGGAGTGGTTTGTTTTATATATATATATAAATATATATAAAATTACACATAAGTTGGATACAAGCAACTGTATGATGAGAGCTGAGATGCCCCTGGTAACTAGATAGGGGCCAACATTTCTTGCAGCAGCAGAAATAGCTTACACAGCTCTCCTCTGGGTCTTTATTGCTAACCCACATTGTCATCTCAGATGGGCTTATTCCACTGTTTGTTGTAAAGGATGCTAAGACAGATGAAAAAACGAGAAGAAATAAAAACTGCTGGAGTGGGCGAAGCATTATGAGTTTTAGCGATGACCACTTATTTAGAACTACTTGCTATGAGGCCCCACAATGAATGGTGCTAGCACAGCCAGGAAGGGAGGATGGAATCAGGAAGGAGACATGAAGGATAGGGAAGGACAGGGAATCGTAGGCCAAGACTGCTGTCAAAAAAAAATGCTTCTGAACCAAGATCTTGAAACAATTTCAACCTTCTTCTTGCTACATGATCAGATGCTTCTGGGAACATAAGGAAAAAGAGGCTTCCAGCTTGGGCTACAGTGAAGCTTGTACAGGAGACAGTCACTTGGCCTCATAATACAGTGGCTTCTGAGCCTAGTTCGGGAACATGTGCTAGACACACGGGGAGGTTTAATGCTAACTGAGGAGGTACACGTAAAGGTGGTATGTATTGTTCTTAAGCTCAATGAATCCCTCACTGTCTTGGAAAGCTGTGACCCAGTGCTTCAATTCATGATGATTGTATTTAAGAAGAGGTACTGCATGATTATTATTTTCTGTTGGAGATCTCACCTTTTGATAGGGAGGAAACACACAAGAAATTAATTCCTCATGAATACACAACCTGAACAGTCTTTTAACTTAAGCAAGCTATCAACTTCTGCTTCAGTTTTGTCTTGGTTTTACACTAATGACACGCATATACAGGCCCACTTCTATCAAGTTCAGTGCAAACAAAATTCCGCCTATCCTTGAATTCAAAGCTCCAGGACACATTAGCAACCCTTTTCGATTCAGGATGGAAAATGGATGCCATTCTTGCTTTGAAATCATGACACTTCCACAGGGGACTATCTTCAGGAAGCAGTCTCAGGGTTAGGTTGTAATCACCCAGCTGTTATACCGAAGTGGTGGACAGCTTATTTTAAAGCCTTAGTCCTGTATAAGTCAACCAAGGGTCAGAACATTCAAGACAAATGCAGGAGAGGGTACTGATGGTTGGAGGCTTTATATTCCACAGTAGACTGGACCTTAGATAAACAGGGGATCTAAGTAAAGGTCACAACAGTGACTGTTATTAGCTTCCACTACATCACTGTGCCAGAGTTGGTTAAAGAGTTGATTAAATCCTAGCCACATCTTAGCATCTTATAACAATGGTAGAAAATCCTCACGGCTCAACACAAATAAAACTGTTGCTATTTTAAAGTAAGCATGTAACTGCAAGACCCAAACAATATGCAGTTGGATTTACTAATCAGGTGGCTAAAAATTACTAAATGAGCTTGCAGAGATCTGCGTGATTTAAGCAGTTATACAGTCTTTCCACAGAGTGGACATGTGATATTATTCCTGTATTTGCAGGCATGAACGGGACAGCCATTGAAAATTTTGTCTGTGTCATTTTTAATGTTTCCTTCATGAACTGCACTTGGCATGTGGGCAGGACTGCTTCAAGAGATACGCAATACTTTCTGTACTGGAAGACCTCAAGGTAAGTAGGTCTGCTTGAATCTGGCGAATTTTCATTTCTGGTCTGACATGTTACATTGTCAACATTTAACTGATGAAATATTTCATGTAAAGGAAAGAAGATTTCACAGGATGCCAGAATTACATCAAAGATAATTGGGGAAGGCACACGGGATGTAGATTCCAAAACGTGACAATTCAGAATAAGAGAGCTTATTTCCTGGTAAATGGGTCTAGAAGTGGACAAAACATTCAGTCGTATAAGAAGATGATTATTCTGTACAAAATAGGTAAGGATTTTTTTTTCCAATTTTATTTCCAGTTTTATACTAAGGGAATGAAGAATTCATCCCTGGAAAAAAGCATATATTTTTAAAATACGGCTCCTCAGAACAGATTTTTCCCCCCTTTCCCCAGCCTGAAAAGTCAAAAGTACAAGAATGAACAGAAACATATGAATGCAGAGACAATCTGAAACCATAGGTCAGATAATTATCAACATTTCAGCCAAATATTTATTCTCTGAAGGAAAGGTGTCATCTTTTGGGATTAACTAGCTAAGGATGCCTGAGTGGGACTATCTAGATGTTGGTCTTACATCATTATCTCATAATTCTGTTCATTCATATAATACAAAAGAACCAATTAAATTAACACTGTAAGCAAAAACTTTCATTTTTTTTAATGGAAGAATATTGCTTATAAAAAAAATACTTCTGTTTAATATGAACACTACAAAAAAAAAAAAACCACCCCACAACGCAAAACCCCAAACAATCCCTGCACAGGTTACATGCTGAATTCCGTGAAATCTAACAAATGGTTTGTGTTTTTTTAATTTTACCTACTGTTGCTGCTGATACTCCAGGCTTCTCAGCTGGAATGTTAAATCAGGGATTCCTCCTTCAGAATATGGGTGCACTACATCTTTATATACCAGTTGTTTGAACAGCTACCTATATTATAAAAGAGCAAAGTGAAAAGAGCTGATTATTAATCAATAGTATTTCTGATTATATTACTGTAGAAAAACTCACCCCTCCATTAAATGTCACTGTGAACTGTACAGAAGCTTCTCATGGTTGTGAAATTCGATGGCAACCGCCTCACACAAGTCATGTGAAAAGACGTGCTTGTTTCAAATATGAAATTGTCATAGAAAACAAGGTAAGAATAACTATGACTCTTAATAGTATTTTGAACAACTGGTACCCTGTTCTTCCCTACTTAACTAATCTCTCTTTTTTGATATGCAGTGTCCCTCTTGCTCATTAGCTGAGGACTGCTGTCACTCACAAACAGGGGCAGCAAATTGAGGGAATGCTGTCAGTCCACTGTACAGCTGGTCCTTTGAGAAACTGGGCAAGGGATTCCCCACACTGAGGGTGAATAGCTGTTCTAGCACATACAGGGGGACAGACCATATTAGCTGACAACCTTATTATGAACAGTTATAGGATACATTAAATGAACTCTAAATATGCTACAAAGAAGTAAAGCTACTGTTAAACTGGATACAAACAATTTTATATGTACCTGTAAGGCAGTTTGGGTCCCAGCATAGTCTTTCAGTCCTACTGCTGTTTTTTGATTAAGTTAGGTCAGGACCTTCTGTTCTGTGATCTTCCTCTCTACAGTATCCTACCCCATCATTCACCTTTTATCATGTCTTTCACAAACTCACTTTGCATTTGTTCCTACTTCTTGTAGTCATCATTACTGCTCAGTCAGGTTTATGGCATTACTAAATTAGGTCTAAAGAAGTAACACATGCTTTATTACAAAGGCACGCCTGTAAGTTAGGATGTGCTGCAAGAGCTCTTAGATATCTCCACCTGGACCCCCGTACTTTCCATCCTGCCCTTTGCATATCCAATCTTGCTTCCTTCTTCTATTGCCTCCATTTACTGACACCAGTGTGGTATTGCTGAAGGATTTTAGGAGTTTATGCTTATCTAAAGTAAGTCTGCAACAAACACAATCTGGATGGTTGCACCACAGATGTCACAATCAGATGTAAGGGACAGTAATACAGCATCGTTCATTGTGGGGTTTTATTAAGTTCTGTGTCTTTTCTTTTTAACTTAAAGTGGAAAGAGCCATTCATGTCTTTGAATAAAAAGAAATATTGTCAGGTTATTGGAACAGAATAACCAGGTTTTCAAGGTCTTAACTGTATATGGTTGTATTGGTTATGGCTGAGGTGGTGTTAATTTTCCCCATAGCAGCCCTCATAGTACTGTGCTTTGTATTGGTAGCTAGAAAGGTGTTGATAACACACCAGTGTTTTGGCTACTGGTGAACAGTGCTGGCACAGCATCAAGGCTCTCTCCCCAACATTCCTCCCTCACCAGTAACCTAGGGGTGGGCAAGATCTTGGGAGGGGACATACCCAGGACAGCTGACCCAAACTGACCAACAGGATATTCCATACCATATGATGTCTGCTCAGCAATAAAAGCTAAGAGAAAGGAGGAGAAAGGATTGGGGGAGATGGGGCATACATTATTTACAATGTTTGTCTTCCGGAGCAACCACTGTGTGTCCAAAAGCCCTGCTTCCCAGCAAGTGGCTGGACATCACCTGCTGAGGGGAAGTAGAGAATAAATCTTTTGTTTTCCTTTGCTTCCATGCAGCCTTCACTTTTGCTTTATTAAACTGCCTTTGTCTTGACCCATGAGAGTTTTTTCCATCTCATTTTGTCCCCTCTACCCCGTCCTGCTGAGGAAGGGAGTGATAGAGCAGCTTGGTGAGCACCAGTCATCAGCTAATGTCAACCCACCACCACGGTTGTTATTATACATTTCAGTAATTGCAAGTATTTTGAAGATTTGGATGAATATGGAAAGTAGTATTATATCCATCAAAACCAAAGTTTGAAATATTTGTGGAAATATTTATGAGTTTATTGTCCCAACAGTAAAAAAAATAAAAATGAAGACATAATATACGTAAATTAAATGTTTAAGAATGCAAAAGCTACACAGACAAAAGTTTTAATGGAAAAAAATTTCCCAGTTTACTGGTGTATTTTTTAGATACTTTGTTTTGTACAGGTAAAACATACAATTTTAATTGGTAGGCAACCTAAGTCTTTTTTTGTTTAGTTCTTTGATGCTCAGTTCTGCAATCAAATTTAAAGGGCACAGTATTTCACAACACCAGTGGGGAGGAAAAACCTCTCAGTGGAAGAAGAGCTTAACCTCACAGTTTTTAAAAGAAGGGATTTAAAATATTAAATGTACATTTTTTTTTCCGCTGAAAATCAAAAATTGTTAAGGCAGGAGCTTTTATTAGATAGTAACAAAAAGAACAATCATAAAACTTAAAATTTTCTCTTGTTGCTAGGCTGATCCTGAGAAAAACATCAAAACCACATCTAAAATGGTAAGTCTTTATTACCATATTAATCAAATATCTATGCTGGGTTGAAATTTCATTTATATCAGACCATCCTCCAACCAAATTATTTTGGTTTCACACTACCAGTTTCAGTATAGTATGTATGCTCTTTATTGACAAGTTTCCCAAACTCAAAGTTTTTAACTGTTATTTATAAAACATGGTAGACAAAACACCTGCACATGTGCAACTTTACATTACTTCTATGTAAGTCATAAAATCTTCCCTTTTATACTTCCTATGAAATTCATATATATGTAGAAATATGGATCATAATTCCACATTACACTTAGACACACAAAATGTGGAGAATTTTTCCTTTATTAGTTGTCCTTTATTAATGGTCTCTGGAAGAGGTTGAGATGAAGGAGGCAAGAAAATATCACCTGAAAGATTAAGCCAGTATAAAGGAGGAAGAAAAAAAAAATCAAGTTTTCAAGAAGGCTCAATACTATTCTGGGATGGATTTTAATATATGTCAAAATTTTCCTTCTGTATAATCTGCCTGTTAAACTCTACCTCAGTTTTGAAAACATTCACAGTAAGGGAATGCCAGATCTTTAAGTCACTAACTTTTAGTAAAATAAACCATTTAAAGACTGAAAATAAACTACTGTGGTTTTTTTTTTCCCAAAGTCTCATTGTTTAGCAGAGGTTAAGGAACCAGGGAAGCATACTGCAAACTTCGTCTTCACATCACCAATAACAAAAATGTTCAAACAAAAGGAATTAGGGTGGAAAGAGCTAATTTATTAATGGATAATTTTCTATTTGTTATTTCACTCTATTCTGTTCACATAAGCGTGTATCAAATTTTCTTTCGTTATTGTTTGCATCATTAAATGAACCTGATGCGTTCCTAATATCCGTACATCTAGTGAATAAAAAGTTCTCAGTCTAGTTGTTGTGTATTTAGGAAAGAAACATCACAGGAAACTCCTACATATTTGGGAGCTTCGGTGCAGAAAAAAGGTACAGCGTCAAAATCAGAGCAACTGACAATGGTTGTTTAGTGAGCACAAGCTGGGGAGAGTGGAGTACACCCGTAGAATTTGGTAAGAATGAAAATCACTTCCTTGATTTAGTTTTCCCTCACTTATTACTTGTCAGCCTCATTTATTACTTCATACTTACAGAGGGAAACACATTGATGTTTGCACGTTAATTTGCTAGGATGATAATGAGTGAAGAATTGGCATATCTCTTAATATGAGGGAGGTCTCCAAACATTCTGGTGTGACAGTGGATGCTCTTGCAAGGAGACAGTGAACAAAGCAGACCTTTTTGAGGTCTGTTGCCAGCCCTTTTCTTTCTTCCATTTCTACTTCTGGCTTTATAAATTTCTCTTTTCCCCTGTTACTCTCTTCCACCTTGGATTTTAAAGTACTGTGTAGGCCTCAGTTCATCACAAAACGGTTGGCAAGGTCTTGAGTTACTGCAGACAGTCCACANTTCATACTTACAGAGGGAAACACATTGATATTTGCACGTTAATTTGCTAGGATGATAAGGAGTGAAGAATTGGCATATCTCTTAACATGAGGGAGGTCTCCAAACATTCTGGTGTCAGTCCACATACTGTCAGCCATCCCATTCCTTCACATGTTTCAGGGCAATGAGGTGCCAAGCTAAAGAAGCATCCATTTCATACTGGTCCTTGACATTATCGTGCAAAGCAGATTGCACGTAGCTATGCAACCATTCCTGTTCTGATACTAATCAACACTTTGATGATTGCTTGCCTTTCAGGAAAAGAACGACTTACATCTACTTCATCACATATGTTATTTCTGATACCAGTGCTGGCAGCAAGTCTCATGCTTATTTTCTGCACGGTGTAAGCCTTATTTCTTGTGCAAAACTTTTATTCTGTAGTTGAAATAGCACCTCTTTCCCCAACAGAAAATGTCTGGCCTTCTTTTAAAGGAAAGGAGGGAGGGGGAAAATTGACACTGAACTATAGCAGGAATCATGATCTGCTGGATGTTCCTCAAGTGGGCTCTATATTTCTGATTCCCAACCTTCTTACCCACTTCATCAATACAACACAACGGTTTCCAATACTGAGACAAGGCCTTATAGCAGCGCTGCTTTCCTGCCATCGGACCCTGCAATGTAGATGGGTGGTACATTAAATTGTTTCTTTGTTTTGAGGATATTTCTCTTTCAGATACTTAAAAAAACAACTTCCTATGATTCTTTAATAAGTCATAAAATAAATTGTCATCCAAATTCTGAACAATAAAATGATACCATTGTATCCAGCCTATGTAATTTTTAGTTACTCTTTCACTATTTTTGTCTAAGAGGAATACAATAATACCTCAGGACCAGTATTATATAGTGCATGTTCATAAGTTTGCATATGAAGTCTTTTCTTCATTAACCCTTTTTGTCATTGTAGAAACATTTATTTGAAAAAAACATCTGCTACATTACCAAAGCCAAGAGACCCATTCCATGAGATCTCTCCAGTGGGTTTCCAGGTATGTTTTCTTTCCGTTTGCCTGAATTTTATTGTAAGTAAAGATCCATTGCAGTCTCAAAGGTATGACCTAAGTGTCAGAAAGATGCACAGAAGCAAGGATAAATTTTCTTTCTTTTTCTTGTTCTTGGAGTATCGAAAGAGAAGTCCGTATGCAATAATACTTCTATTTTTCCTTTTCCATTCTGAAACACTGGTCATCTGGAGCATTGGAGAAAATACCCAATTTCACCCTGCTCTCCGTATAAGCCATATGCTATCACTGGAATAGTGCTAAGCCTTAGCTTCTCAGCCCAATAATAATGTAGAATCAGACTGTTGGTCAGCTATGGGGAGAGAAGGGGCAAAGAAATCTACTGCTGCCCAAAAATTAATGTGCCATAACAGATGTTGAGACCCATGTTAGAATTTGGCAATGATGTTGAGGGAGGAAAACTTTCTAAGGTATGGTAAGCAAGAAAGTATAGCAGAGAGCTGAGAGGGTCTGTCTTACGCAAAGAACTGGAGAGACTCATGAGAAGAAGAAGGAACAGACAGACAGACAAACAGACATTGCAAGTAACAGAGAACTGCCCACCTAGAGAGCATGTTGCAAAGTTTGCTGCAATTTGCTGAAAGTTTTTAAGTTGGCTACAGGTAGGTCTGAAAGCAAGAATGTGTCTGCAAGGACACACTAGATCACTGGTGAGACTTTATACATCCTTTTACTTTCTGTTCCTTTGTCATGTTAACTTTCCTGTTTTTAAAGAGATGAGTTGTCTGGCTTTTGTGTTGAAGTAGTCATTTGTTCTTCTTCGGGGAGCTCATCATGGAGGGAAGACCTAGACATGTCTACCTTAGTCCTCTCATTGACAGAGTCCCACTAATAACGACTCTCTGAATAACAGGAGATTCATAAATTGTGAACTCGTGGCTAATCTCATGCATGAAAAACTGATGAAATGTTTTATTCTTCCTTTAATAGACAGAATATAAGAATCAATTAATGAAGCATGAAACTGAAGAAATAATAACAATTATTGAAGAAGTGACATAATGGCATACAAGTGAAATGAGCAACTTAAATTTTTTCAAATACATATATCCTTTTGGCAGTAATTTACAATTTTTTCACATGCTCTTCCTCTTGCAAGCAGAGAAAATAGTGTTGCCTGTAGAGACAATTCCCCAAAAGCCTATCTTTAAAAGCCTTTTTGTATTTGATTGCATTCTCCATAAATAATTTGTTTGGACTATTTTTGTTTCTTCCTATGATAAATATTCTTGCAATGTTTCAGCAAAAATATTTCAGTAGTGCTTTGGAAGTTATTATACTGCTCTTCGACACTATGCTAAAGAATAAAATAAGAACAACCAAACCTAAGAGTTTTATACAGGATCTCCAGTGGTCCAGTGCCTTGGAAAGGGTACAGCTATACTGAGATTGTGATCAGGAATAAAAATTTGTTGTCTGTATGAAAAACCACTGAATATTGGCCAAGATTAAACCTCTTAAAAAATGAGCATTTACTCATATAAAATCAATATTGTTAAAATGTTCAGGAGGTATTTTCTCATAAGTCTATTTGTTGCCTTCAAGCTATGTTGCTACATCCTTCAGCGCAGCATGCCCTAGATGTTGCTCACAGCCATTTACAAAACCAAAAATTTCCTCCCACTTTTCATTACTTCGTATCTGTGGTAGGTGAAAAAATAACTCAAAATGTGACTGCTATCAGGTAGCAGATAATTATGTGTATGAGTGTGGGGTGGGAAACTTTGGACATTGAACATTTGAACTCTCCAACAGAAGCCTGCAACTTGCTAGCTGCAAATGGTACAGGCTGGTTGTGTGGTTTTATAACACCTGGACAAAACAGAAGTGTCACATCCTGAATCTTCCAACTAGTAGGGACATACAAGACAAAACCACCAACTTGGAAGGTAATCACACATTGTGCTTCTGTGGATGGATTATTTAGATTGGGAAAATCAGGAGTTAGAGGCCATTTATAGCCATGAAGTCCCCAATGCCATGCCTGTGTCCCACCTCTTCTCCAGCCCCATGCCTCTACACCTCTACGTCATATCCTTGTGTCTCCACTTCTAAAGGCCTCTGTCATCCAGACCTACACTGCATCAGTGCATTAGAGTTGTAAAACCTTGGTGGTACCCTACAAAGATAAAAAAAAGTAAAACAAATTAGTCATGGACACCTGACACCTGGACAACTACAAACAGGTCAACAAAAATTCCAGCAGAGCAAACCTGACAAACTTCAGCCCTGAGGGCTGGGAAACTCATTAAAAAGCTTGCAGCCTGTTACTAGCAATGGCAATACCGTATTACAGGGCTACATGGGTACAACAACTAAGTTCACTGCTACTGCCATTACAAATTATCTGTTTTTTCCTCATGTCACCATGACTTGGAGAGTGTCTCCACAGAATAAACACTAAAGATCACTCATGCCTACTTCTGTTCCTGACTGGATTTTCCAAACCTTTAGCTTAGGCTGCTAAAATGACTTCTTCTGAAATTGGTTTGATCTTTCTTTCTGCATTTCTGCCAGGAAAAAAAAAACCACCATAGGTCAGACTCCCTGTGCTAACAGGGAAATGTCTTGAGTGATTTGCACATTCTAGTAACTTGAATCCCTGCAAAATAGAAGAGATGCTGCTGAGGTTAAGAAGAGACTGTGCCTGGTAAAAAAACTCTGTATGGTGTTCCTTAAATGGAGAAGCTGGAATTAGTTGTCCTCATCAAACTAGGACTTCCTACAGGGGTTTTGTTTCTGTCCAGGGCAGAGCCCTGGCTAGAGGGACTTGATGCCTTGAGCCATCCCATACTGTGAACTGAGCTCCAGCAGACAGACACCAAGGGAGGTCCTGCAGCAGAGGAGATCCACAAGGTCAGGAGGAAGCAAATGGTGGCAGAGGGCACAGAGACCTGGATCTGTGAGGTATGCAAGGACATCTCTGGCATAGTAGATTGTGTGCCAGGGTAAAGCTGGAAGATGTCATGAGCTGTTTAGAGAGGTTACTTTGGACTTCTGGCAGGAAACTTCAGTCCAGCACATCCATAGTGGGAGTTTCTGAATTACTGCCAGTCTCTCAATTGAGGTCTGATAGATGGGCAGAGCACTGGATCTCAGATCCTATCCTGCCCTGGGCAAGCTGTAGTCTGATCTCATTATATCCAACATTTATAGTATGCTATTTGCCTTCCTCCTTTCTCTCAGGAGCTTAAAGTCCACCACATCATCCTTGCAGTCAAGACTGTCAATGACCATCACATCCATGACTAGTTCTTCTTTGATGAGTTGCAGATCTGGCTGAGTACCTCCTGTAGTCGTCTTGTCCGGCATCTGTGTCAAAATATTATTCCTGGTGATCTCTATAATTCTCCTGGCTTGCTCGTATCCTACCATTTTGCCCTTCCAGCAGGTGTCAGGATGGTTAATGTCATCTCAAGTGGTTGATATTTCCTCATGGTAGATAAAGTTCCACGCTAGTTTTCTGGCCTCTAAAATAGAACAGACTATGGTAGCACCATCAATAGTACCAGCTTGCTTGGGATTTTCTAGTTTTTTAATTTGTTTGCATTTTTGAAAGCCTCAGGGCAGGACTTCTACATATAGACAAGAAAAGAAATACCCTGGGTAAGAGAGCGTCTTTGTCTGTGGTAACATCACTGTCCTTGTGGGCTATTTGAATTGTTCTGCTGCAGTATATTCCAGTTTAAAAACAAAAAGTACCCAGACACCAAAACCTCAAAACCCAGACTTCCTCGTTTTGTTAGACAGGTGCTTAATCTGAGGGAGAACCAAAGAACACGCTGCTCCTCTGCTGCCTGCTCCACAGGCTTGGGAGTTCTTCAAAGTGGGAGCATAGGGCTTTGCCTGGAGTACACAAGTAGTCACACAGTTGAGAGTTCAACTGGAGAAAGAGAACACAGCACTGGACAGATGTGTTTGTCTACCAATTGCAAGATGCATAATTGGGATGACTCAAAGGTTGGAAGTTGACTGCACTTCCCAGTACCAGATTTAGGCACAGAAAAAACACACAGTTGCCCAGGGCAGCCAATGTTCCATTGCATCAACTCTAAACAGTGCAATGAAAGGGTGTGTCAGATACAGACGCTGCCCAGAAATCTAGCCACAGCTGTCAGTGGACACAACTTGGTGGTCCAGTTGCTTCTACCAATAAATCTCCACAGGAGTGTGCAGCTACACCCCCCTCACAGAAACAGCTGCCCTTAAACACCATCCCTAAAGTGCTGCAGGATCAGGAAATGCAACTTTGGTGCACTTGATCCTAACCTTCCTCCTCCCCAGGCCAGTCTCCGAGCTGCATGGCTCCCCTCAACTCCCTCCCTTCTCCACTCCTGCAGTGTGAGGTGCTAGAGGGTGAGCACAGCTCCTGGTTTGGATGTGTCTGCTGATGGATTGGATGGGAGACTGCTTAATGCTCTGGGAACTGACCTATTGGAGAATGGAGACCAAGGGAGGTGAAAGGACAGAGAAAGGCAGATGCACTGAAACTCTGTCTTCCTGCATTTTCTGAAACCCTATTTGATTCTCTGTGACATTTCCTATTGCTGTGATTTTATTACCTTGGGCACTCCCCCCTCCCTTGTCCATGAAATGCAGTCTGTTACCACCACAAAATTGGGTGCTTTTCTTCCAAGATGAGGACACAATAAAGTGTGTGATTTTTTTTCATTCTTTGTGATCAGAAGTCCTTTGTTCCACCTTTACAGCACAGTAAGTGTTAAAAAAATACCTACATGGATAAATATGGAATTTCTTTAATCTGGAAGCACACTGAAACTTCTGGCAATGGACTACTTCTTCCTCTGAATGACTGTCATGGGCCTAGACCTGAAATCTAAACTTTCAGTTGCTTTGTCTGTTGACACCTTTAGTGTGACAGCAATAGTGATAGTGGTTCTTATAGAATCATAGAATGGTTTAGGTTGGAAAGATCAAGGTTGAAGATCATCTAGTCCAACACCCCTGCCATAGACAGGGACACCTCCCAATAGACCAGGTTGCCCAAGGCCACGTCCAGCCTGGCCTTGAATACCTCCAGGGTTGGGGCCTCAACAACCTCTCTGGGCAACCTGTTCCAGTGCCTTACCACCCTTCAAGTTCTTCCCTTAAACATCCTTAAACACCCTTAAACATCTTCCTAATGTTTAATCTAAACCTGCCCTCTTCCAGTTTGAAGCCATTCCCCCTCGTCCTATCACTACATGCCCTAGTAAAAAGTCCTTCCCCAGCTCTCCTGTAGGCCCCCTTTAGGGCCCCCCTTTAGGCTGCTATAAGGTCTCCCCGGAGCCTTCTCTTCTCCAGGCTGAACAGCCCCAACTCCTTCAGCCTCTCCTCACAGGAGAGGTACTCCAGCCCTTGGATCATCCTCATGGCTCTCCTCTGGACACGCTCCAGCAGGTCCATGTCCTTCTCATGTTGGGGACTCCAGAGCTGGATGCAGTACTCCAGGTGGGGTCTCACAAGAGTGGAGTAGAGGGGCAGAATCACCTCCCTCGCCCTGATGGACACACTGCTTTTGATGCAGCCCAGGATGCAGTTGGCCTTCTGGGCTGCGATCGCACATTGCTGGCTCATGTTGAGCTTCTCGTCAATCAGCACACCCGGGTCCTTCTCCTCAGGGCTGCTCTCCAGCCATTCCCTGCCGAGCCTGTATTTGTGCTTGGGATTGCNAGTACCGACCCCTGAGGAACGCCACTAGTCACTGGTCTCCACTTAGACATCGAGCCGTTGACCGCAACTCTTTGAGTGCGACCGTCCAGCCAGTTCTTTATCCACCGAGTGGTCCACTTGTTGAATCCATGTCTCTTCAATTTAGAGACCAGGATATCGTGTGGGACAGTGTCAAATGCCTTGCACAAGTCCAAATAGATGACATCAGTTGATCTTCCCTTGTCCACTGCTGCTGTAACCCCTTCGAAGAAGGCCACCAAATTCGTCAGGTGTCATTTGCCCTTGGTGAAGCCATGCTGGCTGTCACCAATCACCTCTTTGATTTCTGTGTGCCTCAGCAGAGTTTACAGGAGGATCTGCTCCATGATCCTGCCAGGCACAGAGGCGAGACTGATTGGCCTGTAGTTCCCCTGGTCCTCCTTATTTCCCTTTTTGAAAATAGGGGTTATGTTTCCGCTTTTCCAGTCGGCAGGAACCTTGCCAGACTGCCACAACTTCTCAAATATGATGACTAGTGGCTTAGTGACTTCATCTGCCAGTTATCATAAAGAGCTTCTTCTATTATTAAATCTATTTTTTTGGTAGAATATCCACTTATTCTTATTTGTTCCTCGTTCCCACTGTTTGCTTCATAACTGTGCTTCAGAAAAACTTTGTTACGTTTTTATTCTCTCCTGGCATATGAAGAAGGTGAACTCCCATGAACTGGTCCTTATAACGCCACCATTGCCTCTGACCTTTCACTCTGAAACCTCAAAAGACCGGGCCAGGCTCGGTTGATTCTCTCGTGATTGCTGTTTCTAGGGATGACTGGAGCTTTTCTAAGTTCTGGATGCTGAAGGTGAGTTGTTCATCTCCTCAATCAATACTGAATTACTGACGGACATGATCAAAAGAATGAACACAGGCATAGGGTGTCACTTAATACATTGCTTTTCAGTTCAGGCCTCGCTTTATGCTTCTGGTACTGCAAGTAAGCAGAAGTTGAGCTGGTTCAATTTTTATTTTTGTATAAAATATTTTTGTAGTCAAAAAGTCGCTATCATGATGAGTAGATTTGCTGTGCTACACCTGTTCCCTTTATACTATATGAGTTGTGGAGAAGAAACCAGGTCAGATATCTGGTTTTGGGTGTTAACCGGTATCAGTGACAACTCAGTATCATTCAGGTTTACAAGCAACATAAGAGAATGAACCTGCAAAATGGCAGCACACTTATAGCTCATCAGTCATCAGTCTCACACTCTAGCAGGAATCTAAGAGTCAGAAATACTCACGAGTTTAGGCATTTCTGGGTGTCTAGAAAGCAAGCCCTCTGTCTCCAAAGGCAGTCAGCACTGCACTATCTTTGTCTTTGTCTTCATGAAATAACTAAATCTTAGTTATGTGTGAATAGCTGATATGTTAACTACTGCTGATATGGTTATATTGCTCCACGTGTCAATAAATAAGCAGTAGAATAGGAATGACCTTGGGATTTTGATAAAGCTGAAGCCTCGAAGATCCTGGAAGGGTGCTGGGCAGCAGGTGACTTTTTCCAAATATAGTAGGCAAGAAATGGAAGTGGTGGAGAAGTATATGGACAGCTCTCTCTCCTACAAGTTTTTAACTCCAGCAGAACAGATCTGCTTGTTTTTAAGAGGAAAACTTTGACATATCTTGCTGTTTGAGAAATGCCGCATTTTCTAGTGGTTTCAATTTCAGTATGTGAAGAAGTGAAGTTAATTTACATGGTTTATAAATCTCCATATTAAGTAAATTACATTGTGTTCTGTGAAGCAAAGCCTTTCAGGGTATAAGGGAGTTTTTGATGTTTTATACTGTTTATAATAAGTCTCTTCTTTAGGAAATGCACAGCTGTGACCTGAGAAGGGAACAAATGCTCAGCAGCAGACCCTGGAGTGGCTTTTCATAGTTGGATGTTTACTACTTGCTATTTTGGGGTTTTTTTTTTGAAGTAGTTTGTGGTTTGGTTTTTTCACACTTGGAGAAATGGACTGAGAACAAACATGGATGACAATGTTTGATAGTGATATATCTTATTTGAAGACCTCATATCCAAGATTTGAAAGCCTCTTTTTCCACAGGTTTAAGGAACTTTTATAATTTGCGTTGTCATCTCCCTGAGTGTCCCCATAGACCATCCCTGCCCAGCCCCCTGGGGCTCCCCCCACCCTGCCCAGGGCCCAGGACCCCATGTCAGCCCCCCGGGGCCACCAGCCCTAGGGACATCACAGCAGGGCCGGTCTTCCAACTCCCCGCAGCCGTGCCCTGCCTGGCCATGGGCCCCCCGAGCCGGGCCCACCTTCAGGCCCATGTCCCGGCCACGGCCACAGCCCCATGGAGGTGCCCAATGCCCGGGGCTGCAGCTGTCCCAGTGCCCCTGGCTGCCCTGTGCCTGGCTGGGGGTGGGACGGACCATGGCGGCCAGGGCCTGCCATCATCCACCATGGGGAGCCCCCTCTGCCCCAGGCCCCTAGACATGGTTTGTATTGAGGGATGCTTTGTACTACTCAGTATTATTTAGAGATAGAGAGAAATACCCATAAAAGAAACTATTTTTATGCACTTGCTGGATCCAAGGCCAGGTTGGATGGGGCTTTGAGCAACCTAGTCTAGTCGAAGGTGTCCCTGGCCATTGCAGGGGAGTTGGAACTAGATGATCTTTAAGGTCCCTTCCAACTCTAACCATTCTATGATTCTATGATTCCCAAGCACCAGTGGACTCTGTACAACAGAAAGGAAAGTTTAACCAGCTAACTGCTTGCTCATTTTATATGAAATTATGAGTTGTGCAATTATGTGAATTTGGTAAGAACCAAGAGGGAAGTGATGAACATCGTATCTTGCAACACTTCCCATGGTATGGCAGTTCCCCAAAACACAAGCAGCAAGGAAGACAGCCCTATTTATAGCTATACCACCATTTAAAATACGAGTCTTTCCGTCTTCTATGAGCCTGAAGACTATGACAGAGAGATAAGCAAGATAAAGACATTTTGAAATAGAAGGTAGGTCCATCTTTGTCTTTATGACTGTTTTGTTTGATGAGGTATTCATTGAGATTCTAGGAAGTCCAGGGCTGGAGGGGATGTCCCAGGCAAAATCTAAAAAGCTGTCAGAGGAATACACGGAGCTAAGTCGAATTAAGTTTTTTGCAAATAAAATACCTGTTATTAATATCTGGTATTAAAAAGGTCCTAGCCACAATTCTGATTTTCTTACTGGGTTTGGTACTGAATTTGTAGAAGTTAGGCACCACTCCTAGATCCACTTTTAAGCATATACTCCAAAAAATCTTTGAAAGTACACTAACTAATGCCCTTACCAAACTTACCATACTCACCATCGGGCAACTCAATCTGATTGATATTGCAGTGACCCACTTTGATATTTTTTGTTTGCAGCTGTTTACCCACCTGCTTGATGTCTATCCATCCTAACCTTTGTATATAGCAGATAGATAAATAAACTTTAGGCCTTAAGAGAGCAGTCATAAAATGTATGTATGTAATATTTATACAGTGCTCCCAAGATGACCAGCCTTACAAATCATAGAATCAATTGTTTTGTTATAGAAAAGGACAACTTGTTTAACTTTTTGTTACTGTATATTTTAACCTTTCTCTGACTGCTTGAGAACTCTGTCTAATCTTTCCTCCCACCAGAACTGAGAGATGGTCAGATGGTGTAGAAGCATGCATATGAACAGGTCAGACTAGACAAATTCAGAGACAAGTGGTTCGCGCGGACGTCTTTCACCTGGAGCAAGTTTCTCTGTTCTCTGTCTGCAAGGAGGAAGATATGGTTGCTCCTCTTGCACTCATCTTCATGTCCCAGTGGATGCTGCTGGTCACCCAGTTGTGTGTTGGCTTGCACTGCACAGACTGTGAGTAGAACACTCCCATGGGGTAATCCTCCGAGGTGGTGTAACATGATTCTCATTATGGGTAGTTGTGCTTAAGTTGCCTACTGTCTTAGATGTGCTAGGTAGCAAACTCTGCACCCAAAAATCTGGGAATGAGTCCTGCACCTTACTGATTCTATTATGTGATGCTTGCAGTGGAGAAGCCAGACTCATCTATTAGAAATTTGATGCTGAATCAGTGGAAAATGGAACTGAGTTGGATGAGCAGCATGAATTTCACTGAGGACTAGTGTTCAGTGACTACAGGAGATTTTACCGAGACTGTAATGGTAAAATTGCTATGTAAAGTTTTAACTGAGATAATTCATTACACTTTCTTCTTTTTCTTTCATGTCCTTAAGTAAGTAAATGAAAAAAAGTATCCTTGGAAGGAATGAGATAGTTATTGTTTTAGCAGTCTTTTCTAGTTTTTGTTGAGACCTATCTTGGTACTGAGGTATATCTGCCCTCCCTGGTCACTCTTGTGAAATTCTTGCCTTCAGAGGACTCCTCCAGATTCAGGACCTCGATGGGACTGAAGTGTAAGATTGTCTTTTTTCCTGGTTTTAAAGAAACTTTGGTGAGAGTCATCTCATGCTGTGCAGATGAGAATTTCTAAGTATAAATGACACTGAATTAGATATATGGGTCCTTACTGTCTTACCTAAAAACAATACGTAAGCATTCAGGGACCTTGGAGATGAATTGATGTGCTTACTCAGGACTGATTGCTGTGACACAGAAGCCTGTGAAGACACAATATTTCTGGAGTGGCTCCTGAGCTCCAAACAGGTTCATACAATCATAGAATAGTTTAGGTTGGAAGAGAACTTTTAAAGACCATGTAGTTCAACACCTCATCCATGGGCAGGGACATCCTTCGCTACATTGCATTACTCAAAGACCCATCCAACTTGACCTTGAACATTTCCAGTGAAGGGGCATCCACAACTTCTCTGGGCAACCTGTTCCAGTGTACCACCACCTTCATCGTAAAAAAAATTCTTCATTATGTCCAATCTAAATCTACCATCTTTCAGTTTAAAAACCTTGCCCCATGTTCTGTCACTACAGACTTTGGTAGAAAGTCTCTCTATGCCTTTTTTATAAGCCCCCTTTCTGTGTTGAAAGGCCATAATAAAGTCTCCTCAGAGCTTTCTCTTCTCCAGGCTGAACAACCCCAACTCTCTCAGCCTTTCTCCATAGGAGAGGTGTTTCAGTACTTTCACCATTCTCGTGGCCCTCCTCTGGACACACTCCAACAGGTCCATGTCCTTCTTGTGCTGGGGACCCCAGAACTGGATGCAGTACTCAGGGTGGGGTCTCACAAGAATAGAGTAGAGGGAGAGAATCACTTGCCTCGACCTGCTGGTCACATTTCTTTTGATTCAGTCCAGGATGTGATTGGCTTTCTGGGCTGCAAGCAGACATTGCCAGCTCATGTCCAGTTTTTCACCCACCAGTGTCCTTAAGTCCTTCTCTGCAGGACTGCTTTCAATCCTTTCATCCCTCAGTCTGTATTGATATTGGGCATTGCCCCAACCCAGGTGCAGGACCTTGTACTTGGCCTTGTTGAACTTCATGAGGTTTTCATGGGCCCACTCCTCAAGCCTGTCAACATCCCTCTGGGTGGCATCCCTTTCCTCTAGTGAATCAGCTGTCCCACTCAGCTTGTTGTCATCCACAAACTTGTGGAGTGTGTGCTCAGCCCCACTCTCTGAGTCATTAACGAAGATATTAAGTCATATTTGTCCCAGTACAGACCCTTGAGGGACACCACTCATTACTGGTTCCAACTGGACATTGATCCATTGACTATTGTAAGTCTTTGGATGTACCCACCCAGCCAATTCCTTGTCATCTAACAGTCCATCTGTCAAATCTGTATCTATCCATTTTAGAGGCAAGAATGTTATGGGGGACCATACCAAATGTCTTACAGAAATCCAGGTAGATGACATCTGTTGCTCTTCCCTCGTCGGCTGATGCAGTCACTCCATTGCAGAGGAGCACTAGATTGCTCAGGCACAATTTGCTCTTGGTGACGCCATGTTGGCTGTATCTAATCACCTTCCTGTCTTCCATATGCTCCAACATAACTTCCAGGGGAATTTTTTGCATGACTTTACTAGGCATGGAGGGGAGGCTGAATGGTCGATAGTTCCCAGGATCCTTCTTATGACCCTTTTTAAAAATGGGTGCAATATTCACTTTTCTGCAGTAACTGGGGACTTTGCCTGACTACCATGACTTTTTAAATATGATGGACAGTGGCTTGGCAACTACGTCAGTCAATTCCTCAGCACCCTAGGATGCACCTCATTGGGTCCCATGGACTTATGTATGCTCAGGTTCTTCAGGCAGTCTCAAACCTGATCCTCTCTTATGATGGAAGGGAGATGACATGCTTTGAGATTCAGGGACTTGAGAGATGTGGAAAGAGTGATCGCCAGTGAACATTGAGGCAAAAACATCTGTTGTCACTGGTTTTCCTGTCTTGTTCATCAGGGGCGATACACTTTCTTTAATCTTTCTTTTCTGACCAACGTACCCTTCTCTAGAAGCCCTTATATAATTTTCCAGATTCCTTGCCAAATTAAGATCCAGATCAGATCCAAACTTCAGGTCCAGTTCAGATCCAAACTTTTGATAGCAGACAGGAGATCTAGAACTCAGATCTTGTGCAAATGGATTACTTAAGAAGTGTCATGACTTTATGAAAAGGCAACTTCTGCTTCTGATTTAGTCTGTTTTCAGTGCTTACACAGAGAAGACAGCAAGCTAAGCATTTCCACTTTTGCAACTATTGCATTTGGTAAGCAAAATAGTTTTCTCTTTCACTGGCTTCTACAAGCTGCACAGGTACTTCAAAGTCAGTCATGAAGTTGTATTTTTGGGATTATTCTTTTCCCCATACATGTACTACTCCTGCCTCAGCTAAGTTCTCTTCCTCTAGAGCCCAAAGTTGCCTCCATCCATTTGGCCAATATTTCTTGTGCATCTGATTGGGTAGATAATCTCCAAAATAAAGTTGTTTCAGGAACAGGAACTGTAACAGGAAGGTATTGGTTTTGACAGTCTGTTTTGTTTTAATAGAGAGGGAGCATTTTATGCTACACTGCTGTGTCAAGCAGGATGTATACCACATCTGTGCTAAACATTAATGTTTCTTTGGGCAGTTTCTAGAAAATTCTGTCATTTGGGGACTCCTCTGACACTCCATGCAGTTATATCACCTGTATCAGTAATCACAGATTAGAACAGATTCATGTCACCCTCATTTCAACTATCCAAGCATAGAAATTATAGTCTTCTAAGTTCTGACAGCAGCTACTAGAGAGGTACAGCCCCTGCCTGAAAGCAGTGTATCCCATGCATCTTATATGCCATTGTCTGTGTCTTCCTTCACCACTGCATTGACAAGGCACCTGTATGATTTGCCCAAATTACGTGTTAGTTTTTAGAAAGCTAATGTTAGTGGTGATATCTGCTGAGAATATAGTACAAGAGAGAGGGAACAGTCTAGGAGGTTCCTGGAGTGTGTTGAGGATAATTTCCTGACACAGCTGGTGAGGGAGCCAAGTAGGAAAGGTGCACTGCTGGACCTGTTGCTTGTAAACAGAGAAGGACTTGTGGGGCATGTGACGGTTGGAGGCTGTCTTGGGCATAGTGATCATGAAATGATAGAGTTTTTGATTCTTGGAGAAGCAAGGAGTGGGGTGAGCAGAACTGCTACCTTGGACTTTGGGGGAGGGGGGCAGGCTTTGGTCTTTTCAGGAGCCTGGTTGACAGAGTCCCTTGGAAGGCAGTCCTGAAGGGCAAAGGAGTCCGGGAAGGCTGGACATTCTTCAAGAAGGAACTCTTAAAGGCACAGGAGCAGGCTGTCCCCACGTGCCGAAAAACGAGCCATCAGGGAAAAAGACCAGCCTGGCCGAACAGAGAGCTATGGTTGCAACTCAGGAATAAAAAGGAGAATTTATGGCCCTTGGAAGAAGGGACAGGCCACTCATGAGGACTACAAAGATGTTGTGAGGCTGTGTAGGGAGAAAATTAGAAGGGCCAAAGCCCAACTAGAACTTAACCTGGCTTCTGATGTTAAGGACAATAAAAAAAGTTTCTATAAATACATTAACAATAAAAGGACAACTAAGGATAATCTCCATTCTTTATTAGACAGGGGCAGAAACATAGTGACAAAGGATGAGAAGAAGGCTGAGGTACTTAATGTCTTCTTTGCCTCAGTCTTTAACAATAAGACCAGTTGTTCTCTGAGTACCCAACCCCCTGAGCCTGTAGACAGAGGTGGGGAGCAGAGCGAAGCCCCCATAATCCAAGGGGAAACAGTGAGTGATCTGCTACTGCACTTAGACATACACAGGTCTATGGGGCAGGATGGGATCCACCCGAGGGCACTGAGAGAGCTGGCGGAAGTGCTCACCAAGCCACTTTCCATCATTTATCAGCAGTCCTGGCTAAGTGGGGAGGTCCCACTTGACTGGAGGTTAGCAAATGTGAGTCCCATCCACAAGAAGGACCAGAAGGAGGATCCAAGGAAATACAGTCCTGTTATTCTGACCTTGGGGAAGGTTATGGAGCAGATCATACTGAGTGCCTTCACACAGCACTTGCAGGACAACCAGGTGACCTGGCCCAGTCAGCATCGGTTCAGTGTGCCCAGATGGCCAAGAAGGCCAATAGCATCCTGGCATGTATGAGGAATAGTGTGACCAGCAGGACGAGGGAAGTGATTGTCCCTCTGTACTTAGCACTAGTGAGGTCCCACGTTGAGTACTGTGTTCCGTACAAGAAAGACTTTGAGATTCTGGAGTGTGTCCAGAGAAGGGCAACAAAGCTGGTGAGAGGTCAAGATCACATGTCTTATGAGGAACAGCTGAGGGAGCTGGGGTTGTTTAGCCTGGAGAAAAGGAGGCTGAGGGGAGACCTTATCACTCTCTACAACTACCTGAAAGGAGGCTGTAGCGAGGTGGGGCTTGATCTCTTCTCGCTAGTAACAAGCAATAGGACAAGAGGAAACAGCCTCAAGTTATGCCAGGGGAGGTTTAGATTGGATATTAGGAAAGATTTCTTCACAGAAAGGGTTATAAGATGTTGGAAAAGGCTGCCCAGGGAAGTGGTGGAATTGCCATCCCTGGAGGTATTTAAAAGATGGGTAGAGGTGCTGCTTGGGGACATGGTTTAGTGGTAGAGTTGGCAGTGTTAGGTTGATGGTTGGACTCGATAATCTTAAAGGTCCCTTCCAACCTAGACGATTCAAGGATTCTATGATTCTATGAACCTCAAGCCAGCTCCTTGCCCAGGCAGTCATTTGTGGGGTATCTCCCTTTGTCTTTCAAAGGAGCATAAAGCACATTACAGCCATCTGTTGATTTTTATGAAAGCACTATGCTCTATTTTGAGGCCATTCAACTGATTTGGTGGACTATTATGGACGAAGGGTAGAAGGAGGGGAGGAACTGCTATTCCTAACACTGCCAGAAGCTTTTCTGGAGGGAAGCACAGAACTCTTCACCTTGCACTGGTAAAGATTCATTACCCAAACCTTCTGGGAAGAGAGTTCTTGAGCCTGGGAAGATGTCACTACCTGCTTCACTATGGTAGTGGTCCCACTGTTACAAATCAAGCACAAGCTTAAGCCCTTTCTACAGGGAGTAGCACTGTGTAAACCAATAAATGAAAAACTGAAAAGTAAACTTTTTGCATGACATTTTTCAGGCAGAGAATATGAAGTGTATATTTGGAAATATAGCACCTCCTCTGCACAATGGGGTGAGCTTTTCTGTTACAGCAGTGAATGTAAATGTCACATACTCAAGCATATGCAGATATATTCCTCAAGGTAATATGCTAGACTTTGGGAAAGGATTTGCCTATTTCCAATGGACTGGAGGTAAAAGAAAAATGGAAACCCTTAATTCCTTAATTAATTTGTTTCCTGCAGGATGAACAGGTTCTTGTTCACAGCCTTATGACAATGTTTCTGTGAAAAGAAAAGGGTTTTCCTACAACTATCTCAGCAAATTTTTAGTCCTCAGCTGCCACCTTGATTGGTGCTGTCTTTTTAATTGCCAGTTCTTTTTTGTTTGTGCTAATATTTTATTGACTGCATTTCAACATCTTTAAAATTTTATTAAAAATCCAAGTGAAACAGGTTTGTGGTTGTAGTTTTGACGTTCTTCCTTGCGAAATTTGTGAAATCTTGAATCTTGTCACAGTGTAACTCATGGTGTAATGACTGACACTTTGCAATGTCCCATCCACAATAATGAAAGGTCTGATGGAATTTACTCTTCTTTGTATGAGCGGAGTAATATATATGAGACTTAAGAGAATGAGGTACAAAATCTGTTCATTTAAGCAACACAGAGTTGGCATATACAAAATGGCACTACTTCCTGCCTCATCAAGCTCAAAGTATTTGCTGATTCCTTATAAGAGGATGGATAAGTAATCCTTCCTTTTAAAATGTATGTTTAGTCTCCTTATTTTTTGGGGGTAGGTGTTAAGGAGTAAATTGATATGATGTTTGTGACCAGGAAAAGATTCCTCATGTTACTCCCAGGTGGAAGAAGGTATCACTGCAGAGCAGAAGCACCTCAGAAGTTTGCATCTACACCTCCCTGAAGTCTTGAAAAACTTCACAGGTCTGCACTTAGGTTTCTCTCCTTCTCTGGAGTCCACAAGGAAGCTTCTCATGCTCTTCGTTCATTTGACAGGGCATCCTTCAAATAGAAATGCTATAGCAGGATACTGAAGGGTGACAGGCAAATGTTTCAGCTTGTGGCACTGTAGCACCGGTGTCTCCTTTTGAATAGGAACAATTCTAAGCATAGGGGTATCCACTTCAGGTGGCAGCCTCTTCTAGAGTAGTGTCGGCTTCCTTGAGACTTATTCTATCAGAGGCAACTATAATCATATCTTTGGAGGATTTACCCATGAGCAATTCTTCATTGAATCTGTCTGTGCAAATATCTTCCAGTGTTACTACCTAAAATAAAGCAAGTGATTCCCAACCCAAGCAGTTGCAGGTATCTAACATATCTAAGCACGTGCCATGATCCTCCAGAATGGAGCAGTCACACCACTTTTCCTCATTGTGGATATTCCTGTGTTTGCAGGCATGAATGGGTCGGCCATTGAAAATTTCTCCTGTGTGATTTATAACATTTCCCTCATGAACTGCACTTGGCAGGCAGGCAGGGATGCTCCAGGAGATACCCAATATTTTCTCTACTGGCGGAACTTGAGGTAAGTGGGTCTGCTTGAGTCTAGGGAAGTCTGAATTCTCATTTGACATACCCACTGCCCACATTTAACTAAAATACCTTGCTGTATACAGATACAATGATGAAATGGAATGTGAGCTTTACATTAAAGACAAAAATGGCAGAAACACGGGATGCAGATTCCAAAATGTGAAGATAGCGACTGAAAAAGCTTACTTCTTGGTGAACGGGTCTAGCAAAGACTCCCTGATCCAGTTCTATGATGAGTACATTCACCTGTATAAAATTGGTAGGTAAATAATTTCTTTCTGCTTTATTTTCACTATTGCATCAGGGTATTAGAGCACTTATCCCTGAGAAGGGACCAAGTACTCTGTATCCCCTAGAGTCAAAAATAAGAGACTGTGGTCTCTTCAAGACAACCTATTCCGCAAGAAAAAGAGCAATGAGGGAAATTAAGCAAGAAAGCTCCACAGCTGCAGCCTGCCTCAGATTCCTTAGCAATCTACCCTTACTGTTTTTAGGTCTGTCTCCAACAAGGTCCACAGGACTTAAAAGATTTTACTTCCCACTTCTGTCCTTTCAATGATGGTCAAAGACCTTTCAACAGAGGCGACTTTTCAGAAGAAGTTTATCTGAGCACTGATTTCTCCTTCTCATTCCTGGTGGGATCGGCATACACCAGCCCTTGATTAGAGAATATTAATATGTGTATAAAATACTCCAGGTTTTCATATACTCTTTCATGTGTGGTGCTCTACTTGGAAGCATCCTGTGCAATTACTTTTACTGTGCCAAAGCCTTTTTGGGAAAGTCCTACTGTTTTTGGCATTGCCTCCAAAAAATGGACAAATAAGGCTTTATTCTATAAGGAGAAGGAATTGAGCTGTAGTATCACCCATGGCAGGTGAAACAAGACTGTTCTTTGACCAAACATCCCATCACAAACAGGCCAGGCCTGTCTGTAAATATTGATGTGAAGCAGTCTAGCTGAAACTAAGGTTTCCTCTATCAGCCTTTTATCACCTTTCCTGTCAAGAGTGGCTGTCTTTTGCTGTTACACTAATCAAGTGCTTGGCGATGATCAAAATACAAAGGTCCTCATATTTTTGCTCCCATCTGTGAATTTAGGGGAGATATGTGAAGAAGTTGGCTAGATTCTTAAAACTGAAGTGTCATTCTTAAATTTGTATGGCTAATTTTTTGGAAGGGGGGGGAACAACTGCATAGTTTGCAACACCAAGCATGCAACAACTTCATGTTACAGAGGCATCATGTGAGGAGGAGATNGGCTTAGTCCCTGTTTTTTCTGATCCTGGGGACAGCATTTAAAGAACTTTGATGTCAATTATTTCTAAGAAAGTTCCTAAGAAAAATAGATACAAATTAGTATCTTTCTTCATAGAGGTGTTACTTGCAGTTGTACTCAATTTTATCAAAGCAAAAAGAGATCAAGTGACTTTAATTATTTGAATTCTTGGTTATATCATTTCAGAAAAGCTCATGCCTCCATCAAATATTACTGTCAACTGTGATGAAATTAAAAGTGATTGCATAATTAAATGGCAACCACCCCAAATAAGTCATTCTAACAAAGACAAGTGTTTTAAATATGAAATCATCATAAAATACAAGGTAAGAGGAATTTATTCATCTCTATTTAACATTAATACATATGTTTGCATTTACCAATATGCATTGGTATGACGTATGGACAGAATGAATGGACAATGGACAGAAAGAAAATCAATGTCTCTTGTATGCTGTAGCCCTGCTTATACGTAGCACCATATTCCTTTCTGATTGTGCCTTTCAGGCAGCCGGTTATGCCATACTGCCCCATTTTTTTATCCTTGTTCCCTTGTGTGAGATATTGCTGGATATACGCTGGTTGACTGTGACTGCGTGGGACTAAGAGGAGAAGCATGGTTAATCAAAACTTGAACACATCACAGCTTTGGCTGTGACAAAACTCAGGAAAGGCACTTCTTTCACAAAGACATGTTGCTGTCCTGGGTTGGAGTCCTTCAAGCGATGACTGCATCTCTGTGAAAAGGCAGAGATCAGCTATAAATACTGGACAGGGAAACGTGCATCTACTTAACGAGTGTGAGAAAATAAATGTAAGAGAAAGCAGAAAGGCAGCGTGAATAAGCACAGGTTACTGAGGGAATTATTTAAACTAATGAAAGTCAAATTCAGACCTTGGCTTTACAAGTCTTCTTGCAGCAACAGGGAAGAAGTGAGATTGCTGTGTTCTGCTCCAGAAGCAGACCTAAACTACTGTAACTGTGGCAGAATTCCGTAAAATGACCACAGGGTGGCAGATAGTGACTACAAAGGAAAAAACAACCCGTACTACAACCAGATTTGGCCACTTGGTGGCTGATTGAAGGTCTTCCCTAGATTTCTGTTATTTGGAACTTCTTGGTTTGGATTGGGCTTGCTGTTTCATAGATGACTTTTCTTGCAAGACCAATCAACTGCTACAATACTGCATTACTTCTCTGAATCCCTTTCTGTGCTTCTAGAAGCACAGAAAGCTTCTAGAAAGCTCTGAGCTCAGACTCAAGCTTCATGTCCTGCCATGCTCACCTGGCACACTTGCTTGATTTTCTGCACACTGGAATGGACCATTCTTGTGCTCTGAGGAGGCTGTCCTTGTAGATCAACCAGTAACTTTGACCTCCAGGGCAATTTCCCTTTAGTACCAAGGCCTGTGGCTATGAGGCTTTCTCAAGCTGCCTGAAGAGGGTCTCATCTGCTTCCTTTTCTTGATCAGGAGATCTGGAACAAACACCTACTATATTGTTACCTGTGTTGGTCTGTCCTCTGATGCCTACTTGCAAGATTTCTTACTGGGTTTCTCCCAAGACAGAGCTCTATGTATTCAAGGTGCTCCTTTACATAGAGCACAAGGACCAGATCAGCAAGCCTGTTTGTAAGGACACTCTCACTCCAGTTGGTGAGATGCATCCTATGCCTGCTCAGGAGCCCCCATTTCTCAAAAAGGGTCCCAAGGTTGTAGAAGCCAAAGCCCTACCTGTGACACCAGCCACTCAGACAGGTGTTGACCTGCTGAATGAGTTCAAGTCCACTCAAGCCTCTCCTTCTCACTGGAAGGCCTGAGGAGACACCATCTAGGTTTCCTGCCCTTCATCATCTTCCCAGTGTTCTGCAATCACCCTTGAAACCACCCAGTTTACCCCTGGCCATATCATTGGTGCCCGCACAGAAGAGCAGGAAGGGGTAATAGTTCAATGGCCAGACACGTCTGGCAGTCCTTCTGCAGTATCCTCGATCCTAGTCCCTGACAAGCAACAGACCTCCATCAGGTCAGTAGATTGGTGCCACCATCCTCTGCAGGAGGGAGTCTCTTTTAACTATCATACACATTTTCTCTTTCATTATTTTTTAAAACACAGTGCCCTTTAATATATCTCTTCTTCCAAAATTTGCAAATACCAGCTATCCTTCTGGAGCTCCACTTTCCAAAGTCCTCCATGGTCTCATTGTTTTCATTTCTCATATATTATTTTAGGATAAACACACACACAAAAAAAGGAGACTATATTGTTGCAGATTGATCCCTGTGTTTAAGGTAGCTTGTTTACGGATTCTAGAAGCTGTCCTGTACAGCAGCATGCCTTGCAAACTCACGTTCAGGTGCCACATGAACATGCATGCAGTTATTTGATAAAACAAGTTTGGATTAATTTTATTTTGTTTTGAAATGGAGTAATACAGAACGCAAAATAATTTTAAAATTAATAACTGGCAAGCTAACAGAGTTGATTGATAGAGTCTACAGTCATTAATTGGATGTGGTTACTACATTACATGGAAGTCACTATGGCTATTCAGAAGACGTGAGTGAATTTTATTCTATGTATGAAATATGTAGTTTAGGGGCAGCCTAATATATCTGTGAATCCATGTCAGTCCTGAATATTTTCATCTGAGGGAAAAGGAAACAATATTTACATAGTATTTGCAATTAAATATAGTGACATTGTAAAATATAAACAATAGATGTAAACTAAAAAGTTTATTTCAAAGATTTTTATCTTTTTTTTTTTTTCCTGGTGTATGTAAGAATAAAGTTACAGTTTTAATTCAGGTCTGGTTTGCTTGTATTTCAGTTTAATCATCAATCTGAAATAAAATTGATTTCTCAACACCGGTGGTAAGGAAAACAAATACTTTTCCATAGAACATCTAGTTACTACATAAACTTGGTGTTTTAGATAATAAATATCTAATATATTACATAATAAATGTTAGATAAATTACTAGCTCTTCTGAACAAACTGTCAAGTAGATAAAAAAGAGTAATGCAGAAAAGGGGGACAGCAGATAAAAATGACTTATTACCTAAACACAAAACAAGCAATCATAAAAATAAAGGGTTTTTTTCTCAATTTACAGGATAATCCTGAGGGAAAAAACAAATATACTTCTATACAAGTAAGTCTGCTTGTTCTATTAATCAGCAATACATGTTAGTTTCATAGCCATTTGTGAAAAGTAAATAGTATGCAAATGCTTTTAAATCAATATGTATTCAATGTCCTATGCTTTATGGGATCTTGATTTATAATTTTCATGAATGTGTCAAACTGCTAAATCATCACAGCTTATGTCATTTATTATACCTTCAAGGGCAGAACCTTATTACTATTCTGTAAGTCTTTTGAAAAACCTTCCATTTTACATTATATTGCCCACTCTCCCCCTCAAATATTTGGATCAGAATTTGAAGTTACACATCAGTGACAGCAGAGAAAAGAGACACAGAGAAAAAAACTCCTAGGAATTTAATTCTGTTTATGAAAAACAAAGACCACAGAAGGCCTTTGGGATCCTTTGGGATGGAGACTGTCCTCCAGGTATGCTGCACCTCATTCTAATCCACGCAGCTTGTACATCCCATCTCTAACCCAAAAGTATCCAAGTATCCATGTTTCAGTAAACCGTAGTAACACTAAGTATTGCAGTCTTCTACTTGTTTTACAGGTTTGGCTGGAAAGTTATGCTTTTCCTGAAAAGTCATAATGCAAAGACTGAGGAAGGTGAGGTGCATGCAGACAGTTCATTCCTCAAATCACCCAATTCTAGCAGTATTGAAATGAGCCAATTCAAGATATTTTTCTACCTCTGTCCATGTGCCAAGGGAAATTATCAGTAGATCAGACTATATTGTAAGAAATTACAGGATATAGTTTAAAAGACGAAAAGCTTCTAAACATAAAGAGTTTACTGAGTGACAGGTTATTTTTTAAAGGAGATACACAGATATGTACATATTATATATGTAATAAATATGTATTTTTATTTCTTGCTTTGTAACAGCAGTCTACTTTAACAAGCAATGCTCTCGTAGCCTTGTAAAAGTTTCACTGGTAAATGGCACTTGCATATTAGCAACACCTAGACATGCAACAAAGAAAAACAACTCGGTTTTGCTTTGTTTTTAGGAGGGGGTGAATAATCATACATTTCAAAGATCCAACACAAGAAAGAAGTACCTCTTGAAAATGAGAACAGCCGGCAGTGCCTGCTTCGTGAACCCAGACTGGGGAGAGTGGAGTGCACCTGTAGAGTTTGGTACGAAAGCAAATCCATGCCTTGGGCTACTCTTCCCCCAGTGATGTCCTGTCTACGTCACACTTTGCGGCGCACCTGTGGGCACACAGATATATAAAGGCTTGGCAAACATCTTCTTTCCCTCCACATTACTGAGAAGAGGAGGAGGAAAAGAATTGACACGTCATTTAACAGTCTGACATTGGAAACCAATACAAAAAGTTACACATTTGCAACTGCAGTGCATACCTGCGTACTGCAGAGGATGGACAAACAGGCTCGATGTAAATCCTTCCCAGCAGACGTTACTGCTATGGCCCTAAATTAAAGAGTTGATTTCTATACCAAGTGAAGCCTTTCAGACTGACATTCACCAGCCAGTCACTGAGGTAGATTTTTGACACAGCTGTGTAGCTGTGAGCACCTCTCCTATGAGGAGAGGCTGAAAGAGTTGGGGCTGTTCAGCCTGGAGAAGAGAAGGCTCCGCGGAGATCTTATTGCGGCCTTCCAGTACCTAAAGGGGGCCTACAGGAGAGCTGGGGAAGGACTTTTTACTAGGGCATGTAGTGACAGGACGAGGGGGAATGGCTTCAAACTGGAAGAGGGCAGGTTTAGATTGTACATTAGGAAGAAGTTTTTCACTTGAAGGGTGGTGAGGCACTGGAACAGGTTGCCCAGAGAGGTTGTTGAGGCCCCATCCCTGGAGGTGTTCAAGGCCAGGCTGGACGTGGCCTTGGGCAACCTGGTCTAGTGGGAGGTGTCCCTGCCTATGGCAGGGGGGTTGGAACTCGATGATCTTCAAGGTCCTTTCCAACCTAAACCATTCTATGATTCTTTGATTCTATGATTTATTCCTCTTTATTAACAATAATACTTTATGACTGTTTCAGGAAATGAAGAAGTTATCTCTTCTTCAGTATGGATTTTACTTGTGGTAGCAGTTGCGACACTCTTAGTGGCAATTTTCACAATTTTGTCCTGCAAAAGGTAAACCTAATTTATACATTTATTTTCTTTTTTTTGTGTGAGTGTGAAACATCTGCAGTTCTTAAACAAATAAGGTAGAGGTGTCTCTGTACTATAGATAAAACTTTTTCATTCACACTGTAGTGGAAATTAATCCAAATGAATGATCCTGATGCAGCTGCTATAACGATGATGCCCAAAGTCCCTCCTCAGCTGACCCACACAAATTTTTCCAGGCCCTCTTCTGTCAACATGGCAAGGAAAGAAACTATATGCTATTACTTATATTAACAATACAGCTGCTCTGAATATTTGCCAGGTAAATGCAATCGTCTACGCAATAGGTTTTCTGATTTCTTGAACTGCTGAATTTATTGCAAACACACAGGTTGATTATACTTACCAGTAAAGATTCTGCAACGTTCACTACAATTGTCCTGGCATACTGAATGTATCTGAAAGTGCATAATCTAAGCAGCTTGTTTCTTGAAACAAACCATGTAAGTGAAACAGAAAGAAAAAGAATATTCTGCTGTATCATGCACTTTGTATCAAAATAATTCAGAGGTGATATTGTACTTTGAACTTGTTAAAATTTTTACACNCATATTCTGATGTATCATGCACTTTGTATCAAAATATACGGTAATTCAGAGATGATATTGTACTTTGAACTTGTTAAAATTTTTACACCCACTTTTCACTGGTTGTAGTGACTTAAAGAGGAACACAACTTCCTTTTCCTTTCGAAGAAAATAACTACTAGTGAATCTTTAACCAAAGATGAAACTATTATAATCCAAGTTCTTAGTGTTTTCCTGATATGTGTTCATTCTGTGCTGAGATGATGTATATTTCTCATTTCTCTACTGTCGTGGAAGAGGAAGATAAGAGCTGGTTCAAGGGTGCAATGTTTTTGACACATGACAGTTACTTAATTTTTCTTTTCTATTCCATCCCTTTTGATCTCCAGGACTGGCTGTTGGAAAGCCGCATTTCCAGAAATCCCAGAGCCGAAAAATGCATTTTGTGGACTGCCTGATACAAATCCAGAGGTATGTTCTCTTTCTATGTTATATTAAAAATCTGAAATACATACAATACTTTACTGCAGGTATTTTTTAATTTATAAGGAACTTAACACAAAGAATAACTCTTCTCTTTGCCATAGTTTGAGGAATTACAAGAGAAAATCAGCAGCCAAGTTTGTTAAGTGAAGTCAAATGCAGTGGTCTTCGAGAATCAGGGGATTTCTCCCACTCCAGTCTCACAGGTGCAGGGGCTGATGCCCCTGGTCCAAGCAGCAGCAAGGGCTATGCGTTTTCCCAGCATGAGGCACACACATGTACAATAACACACAGAGAGGACACTAATGCAGCCAGTCACAGAAAGCAGCACAGGTGCCTTTAGCAGCACCATGTCAACACCAAGACCAGTCACATAAATAGGGTCGCAGACATCCCAGTCCTCCTGCTCCTCTCCATCTGAGCAGGGCTGAAGTTTGCCAGTGAGACGTGCATACACCCTCACTCTCTTCATTCACAACAACCAGAAATTCACAAGCTTCTCACATCTACTCTGTGTCTGGATCCTGGGTCCCCCCACCAGGTCACCAGCTCTCACCTTGGGTCTCTCCAGGTGCAAGTTTCTCCTACTCACCCACTAGTCCAGCTTCAACAAAGTTCTCTATCGAGTTAGACATACAGGATAGAAAGTCAAGTGACACAGAAAAAAGTTCAAAATAGGATTTTGTAAGGTAACAGACAGACTGTGGTGGTCACACACAGTGTTTGACCAGGCCAGCATACCAACCAGCAGCTCACTTGTGCCCTTTTCTTGTCCAGCCGTTCATCATGTTATGTCCAGTAGTTTCTCATGGTCTGTTCAATTAGCTAAACATCAGGCCAATGTGTACTCACCTACTTTCACACCTTGGCAAAGATAATCCTTTTGTATTAAGTTATTTGAGATGTGTGGTAACCTGCATGGTGCTCTGGAGAAATGCACATGTTCTCCCTGTCCACTNAGCAAAGATAATCCTTTTGTATTAATTTATTTGAGATGATATGTGGTAACCCGCATGGTGCTCTGGAGAAATGCACATGTTCTCCCTGTCCACTTCCAGGCCAGTCAAAAATCATGTGTCTGCATTACAAAGTTGCTGAAATTTCACTCTTATGTCCAGCTAAGAAAAGCTTATCAACTAAGAAAAAAAGAAGCAAAATATTTCTATAAAATATGCAACAAAAGTTGAAATACTCTCAGAATTGTGCATAAGTAAGTAGAGGCTAGCTTGACCTTATGCATAAAACTAATGGAAGTTTTTATTTTCCTTTCAGCTGATGGGGAGCAGAATTCAGTCACTAACATCTGAAAATGAAGACATAATATTAGTTGCTGACATAGCGAAATAACCAAGAAAAACTGAGGAACCTGAAAGTGCATTTCTTAGCTCAGGCAACTGTATATTCCCGTGGAAAGTCTGGAATAAAATATAGGCTGTCTTCACTTTCTTCCTTTTCTTGGCAAAACCAGTAGTGGAGTCAAGAGAGAATGATACCTCACATGTAATCTTTTTTAAGTGCCATTGTATTTGCTTTTAATTTTGGCTAACTTTAACTGTTCGGGTAAGTTGTCCTTATTGGGTATCTTCCATTTTGTGAATACAATTGAAATATTTCAGTCAAGAAGTCTTAGCTACATTTTTTTTTTTAAGGCAAGATAATGCATTTGCCTCATATTAAAAAGAATAAGAATTAATTTATTGAGATAAATATTTAAAAAAATAAAATAAAATCTGCTGCCTGAATGCCCTTGTCCTACTGTCAAGAATCGGCTTATTCATACTTGAAGTTTTCTTCAGATCTCAGTACACAGGGGCAACTAGAAAACTGAGAATGGGATTGAAAACAAGCTGACACATTGAGTGGTGGCCTGTAATCAACAGGAATCTTAAAGGACAGGAGTACATCTAAAACCCTAATTAATCCTAGAGCTTAAGTGTGTTACTTAGAAGTTAAGAGATCAGCCACCATTAACTTGATATCAGCCCAGAATTTACTTCTGTAGGTATCTAGCTCTTTATGTTTTTACTGCTCGCTTGCCTTTTTACTACTTCCATTCCTCTTTAACTGAGTGCATGACTCAGTTAATCTCTGTGTCCTTTTGTTCAAACAGAGGCCTTTGCTACTCAGCTGGACAATAATTTTTCAAATCCATAGGGTTAGGACAAAGTACAGGGAAAACAGCCCAGGCTGGCATTGAATGCCATGACTGGTTATGGGCGACGCTCCTCAAGGACCGATGCTGAGATTCATAGCATTTAGTACTAACAGTAACTTGGACAGGAGGATGAAATTCAGCCTTAGCAAGACTGCGGATGGCAGCAAACTGGGGACACTGCCTGACATAATGGAGGGTAGGCCTGCTATTCAGAGGGCTCTTGACAGGCTGAAAAATGGGTTGATGGGAACCTCCTGAAGCAAATGCGAAGACAAGTACCTGGGAAAAACTAACTGCACGTATCCTAGAGAACTACTGACTGACAGGCCTGCAGAAAAGGCTCTGAGGTTCTGGTGGGCAACAAACAACACAAATCAGCAGTGCATTACGGTATTGAAAGCTATCCACACACTAGGCTATACTGGGAGGACTGGACCCAGCAGGTAAAGAGCAGTGATTATTCCGTCTACTCAGCACTCATGAGTCTGCACATGCAGTTCCACGTCCAGATTTCAGCCTCCTAGTACAAGAAAGGCATTGACAAACTGGGTAAGTTCAGTAGTGGGGCACCAAGGGGATTACGGGGGTCTGAAGTAACTGGGATTTTTCAGCCTGGAGAATAGAAGCCAAGGGCATCTCCTGTTTTCTTCCACTGCATGTAATGAAGACAGAATAGACTTGTCTGGGAGTTGCACAGTGTGAGGGTGAGAGGAAACAGTCACAAGTTGCAGCAAGAGAAAGTCTGATTTGATATAAGGAAAAAGAATTATTTACAGGTGAGAGTGTTTGGACGGTCTCTGGAACGGGTACTTAGAGAGTCTGTGAAATCCCCATCCTTGGATATATTCAAAACACAACTGGACAAGCAGCTGGATCTGACATTGAAGTTGGCTCTGCTTTAAGTGGGAAGTTGGACTCAAGCACCTTTAGAGGTACATTCCAATCTAAATATTTATCTAAATATTTCTCTAAATGGCTCTTGTCAAAGCCTTTCTAAGTCCCCATTGTGAAATAACAGTACCCATTTGTACGCTTAAAGTAACTGGGAGAGCTGGAGTCGTATTACGTACTGGTGCAGTTGCCTAGAGAACTACTGCGTAACAGATGCCTCTTCCACTTGGGAACAGGGCTTGACTCAGAAGGACCTTGTTTCTTTTTTGTTTTGAGCTGTCAGTTTGAGCCAGCGCTTCTTTTTCTTCTTCATTTCCTGATGCATTCTCAACCTAATATATAGCCTTAAGTTTAGGGCTTGGGGAAGCATAGGAAGCATAGGAAAGAGTACTGGACAAAGTGAGGAGCTCAGGTAACTCATGTTTAGGTGGTCCCTCTGAGGCAGGAAAAGGAAGAATGTCCTTTAGAGCTAGTTCTTCATTTTCTGTTTCAGTGACTGGAAGGGCCCTTTGTCTCGCATGAATCCCATAACGAGTACTAGTCTTTGCAGTCAGGAAGCATGATAAATTGTGATTCTTAGTCAAAGGAGGAAGAACTGAGATGTATTAGCAAAAGGGGGGTGTTTAGGTCTTCTTATTGTGGAGGACTATAACCCATTTCGATAATATGCTCATTTTATACAGATATAGGAACATGTTTCTCACCTTCTGATCCAACAATACTGCAGACCAAGTAATTTAAGAATTATGCAGATCATTGTCAGAGGGGAAAGGGACTAGTCTGGTGAGAACTTTTGTCCTTTTTAGGACATTTCCAATGGCATTTACAGTTCCCAGTATAAGGTGAGATACAGCTGGAGAAAGCAGCTCGAGGATGCCTAGATTCCTCTGAACGTTGGAGGGTTCTCAGATTTATTTAGAGGTATCATATCTGCACAAGACAACTACATGTATTCTCCAGAAAGACTTATACCTAATGCTGAAACTTTGAGACAAGCTAAGACTTACACTTCTGTATGAGAAAGATCAAACCCTTGTGCACAAGGTTCCTCTTGGAGGACGGGTGCATTAGATTTGGACCAACTGCTTTTTCCTCTTTCATTCTTTATGGGAAGTGTATACCCAACATCTTCTCTTACAGGTTCACTCCTGGAAAACATATAAGCTCCATCAAAGGTTTGCAGAAAAATATTTCTATTTCTGTTGTTGGTCATGGGTGTCTGATGCGGCCCTACCTTGCCATAAATTCATTTGTATGGATGGAACACTTTAGAATGGACCAGGAACAGCCTTTTCAGATAAGTGACAAACATAAGGGAACCATTTCCAAAGAGATGTGAATAGGGTTATCTTCTGGGATATTGTTCTTGATGTAGACTGTTCGGCCATTTTCCCAGAAGCCTGGGCGACCTACAGTTTACTTTGCCATATGTCAAATTTGAGACTGTGTTCTTCAGGAGAGGCCCTGCTTCAGTGTTGCTGTGTAGAGTACTGTAAAAGCCCTATGGCCTGTTTTCTCTGCTCAGAGCAGTAGTATATAAATGTGGAAGTCTTGAGAGGTTTGGCTGCGAAATACTAGATTTAGCTGACTGTTGCAGCCAGTATCTCTAAGTAAGCCTTAGGAAACTGTTATCATTTTAGACCTTAGTGTTCTCCTCTCTTCCTAATAACACCGGGCCAGGTTCTCCTAACACTTTTATTAACTCACATGCTTTCCAATGCTAGATTGCTGGGTTTCTTTACACTCTTGCTTTGCTGGATCCCTACACTGAACTGCTCATGCAATTTATGAGCATAAGTGGTTTCAGAAAAGATTCTATCCTGCTGGTGGTGTCTTCCCTGTTCCAGAGGACAGGTGGAGTTCTGTCATGCTCAGATGATGCAGTCTCCAAAGTCAAGCATTCTTAGACCAGACCGAAAAAACTTTGGAAATCTATCGTGTAGCAACAGCAATATACAGGGGCATAAAGGCCATACCATTTCAGAGAAAAACGTCCAGCAGCCAATCCAGCACTTCAGCATATTAAGATTTTTCTTCATGTGTGCAACTTTAGATTTTTGTATATTGTACATGAAATTGGTGTTTCATCTGCCAATTTATCATTCAGTCACTCACTATTATCAAGTTATTGAGCTTCCTCACAGTCATCTTGGGTTTCTATTATCCCAAACTACTTGTACAACTACTTGTAACTATTTATCCATGTGAGGATCCTCCTCTTATCTCAAGGTACCTTAGACTTTTCTCCTGGTCTAACAATGCAATGCTGATTTTTTTCTCTAACCCCTTTGACTGGCACTTCATTTTGAGTGTGATCCTGAAGAAAAATCCCAGCATGACAACATCCCTGAGGGCATCTGTAGTACCAAATACTCATTGATACTTTCTGCTGTCACCTTACCTCCTTTAACAAATCTTTTAATATACCTTAATCATATATTTTGCTCAATGGTTTCTGATAAGATTGCTTTTTTGGGAAACAATTTATTATTAGATTTCTTTTATTACTTTTACAGGTTGTTCCATAAAAAACTTTTTTGACCTGACTTACTGTGCTCTTGTATTTATCCTGTCAGAATTCACACACTTTCCTGTTTTCCTTCTGTGGATAGGGCTCCAACTTTTTGACAAAAGTCATCTTATTTTGTACAGGCTCCCTCACCCTTTTACTATGCTAAGCCAGGATCAAGGAGATTTTTCTTTTTAAAGAGGAAAAAAAACCCTACTATTTTCTCTGTTTGTATTATGCATTGGACCTAAAGAATACATTTCAGTGTTTGTTTTAACTGTTTGGGAAGATACCAGAGAGGGTATAATCATGTCTTTATCACATACTGCCATAGTGGCGCCACATGTGAAGGCTTTGTAGAAGCAAAGAATATTAGATAACATTTCTACACAATAACAGTATTATCAGTACTTGGCAAAAATCTAATTTCTGCATCGCTTAGACAACCTAAGCCGTTGTAAGAGCCAAGTAGTCAGTAGAGACCATGAGATCAGCACAAGACAAGACAAGATGCAAATACTCACACCTTCTGGGGTGTCTCCTTGACAGAGATCAGGAGCACAGCAACAAACTGTATTTTACTGGTATAATTTGATTTCTGGGCTCCTTTCTTAGGGAAAGAAGCATATTCCAGCAAGAAAGTCAGAATTTGAGCAGGTAAAAAACTTCCATTTTTGTTTAAAGACTAGTTCCATACAAGACCCAGCCTTGATCTGGAGTTATACCAAGAGAGTCTTATCATCTGACTCCCCAGTTTGGATGGTTGGTCAGTGAACCATCCACTTGCTCCTAATCTGAAGATGTAATGCTGGAAGCTCACAGAATCACAGAATCACAGAATCACAGAATGGTCATGGTTGGAAGAGACCTCTGGAGATCATCTAGTCTGACCCCCCTGCCCGAGCAGGGTCACCTACAGCAAGTTGCACAGGATGGTGTCCAGGCGGGTTTTGAATGTCTCCAGAGTGACTCCACAACCTCTCTGGGCAGCCTGTGCCAGTGCTCTGCCACCCTCACAGGAAAGAAGTTCCTCCTCATGTTAAGATGGAACTTCCTATATTCAAGTTTGTGCCCGTTACCTGTTGTCCTATCACTGGGCACTACTGAAAAAAAGTCTGTTCCCATCCCTCTGGCACCCTCCCTTTAAGTATTTATACACATTGATAAAATCCCCCCTCAGTCTTCTTTTCTCTAGACTAAAAAACCCCTATTCCCTCAGCCTTTCCTAATAAGAGAGATGTTCTAATCCCCTAATCATCTTTGTAGCCCTTTGCTGGACCCTCTCCAGCAGATCACTGTCCTTCTTGAATGGGGGAGCCCAGAACTGGACACAGTACTCCAGATGTGGCCTCACCAGGGCACAGTAAAGGGGGAGGATGACCTCCCTTGACCTGCTGGCCACACTCTTCCTTATGCACCCCAGGTTGCCATTGGCCTTCTTGGCCACCAGGGCACATTGCTGGCTCATGGTCATCCTGTTGTCCACCAGGACTCCCAGGTTCCTTTCCACAGGGCTGCTCTCCAGCAGTTCAGCCCCTAACCTGTACCGGTGCATGGGGTTATTCCTCCCCAGGTGCAGTACCCTACACTTGCCCTTGTTGAATTTCATAAGGTAATGTCACCATGACTTCTAAGATGTTCTTAAGACTCAAAAAGAAAATGATCAGCAATATCCTCCTTTCACAGAACTAGCCTTTGAGCACTTTCATTAACAAGAAAAAGAAGTTTTTCTGAGTAGCCCGTCTAATTTTGATAACTCATATATCTATCTGCTCCTTTTGGTCTCTGAGATTCAGATCTTGGAGGTCTCATGATGTTTTTCAGAATTGGGTGAGGAATCACTGAAGCATCATGTTTATGCTTTGGTGTAAAATTGCTTTTCACTTTGAGACTTAAAGGCTTGTGTTTCTATACGAGATATTGGAACATAGCTGATTATTAGACTAGTTTTGTAATGATACTGGACATTTGATTATTAGACTAAATACTCCCAGACTACTTTCTTGCACTGAGGCCAACTGGCGTGTAAGAGCCCATATACATTTTATTAAACTCCTAAATAAGGTGGACACATGCAAACTGCCTTTAGAAATCAGCCCTGACCTGAGCTAACCTCTGGACTATGTCCAGGAGTTGTTCAGGACATTGCTTGCAAATCCTGGCCAAATCAGTGCTGGGAACAGTTGTTCCTGGACACATTCCAGCACTGGGGAGCCTTCCAGTTACCAGTGCAGCCAGGGGCGATGCCCCACGCTGTCCAGCTTCTACTGCAGCTATATGCAAACAGCTCTTGGCACACCTACTGCCTTTGACAAAGTTAATGATTGCCTTTTGGTCAAAGACTCGCCTGGGAAGATAGTTGAAGCAGATCAGAACAACAAGGCCAATTTCTTAATGAGGCTGAGTTTATGCTGGACACACATGCAAACCATCTTTGTATTTCTCTTAGTACACAGCAGTGGCCAGAGTTGAAATGCTCACAATCACCTCCTAAAAGAGTGATGGGGTTGTACTAGACTACACTAGTTTATATGACCTTTCGTGATACCTTTCCTCTTGGGCAATGTTGCCAGAGTGAAGCATAGTTTGGCTCTAATCTACCAAAGCCTACCCATGAGCTATAACCCATTCATTGTCTCTCTGTAGGGAAGGGAATAGGAAAATACAATAAAGACAATATCAAGACACTCAGGAGATGGCATTACGGTCTTGTTAAATAGATGCTAAACAAACTCATTTGTTTCCGTTTTTCTCCTGGGAAGGGATAACATACTTCAACTTATTCAGGAAAGATATTGCACCCACGTTGAAAAAAAGGTCAAAAGTTCAATCCAGAGAACTGCAGGGCTATCAGCCTGGGAAACTCATGGAGTGAGTCCTTTTGGAGCACATTTCTGGGCACATTAAGGAGAAGAAGGTCACTGCGAACAGAAAATATTATTTTACCAAGGGTAAATGCCTGTGACAAGTGGGGACTGTCCTGGGACCTATCCAGCTTAACTTCTTTATCAGTGGCCTGGAGGAGGTGATGGACTGCATTGTCATCATGTTTGCAGGTGACACCAAATTGGGGTGACCAGTTGATTTGCTCAAGATGAGGTTTGCCATCTGCTGGTCCTGCCTAGACCCAGACAGACTGAAGGAATAGTCCAAAAGGAACCTTGAAATCATCCACTTGAATGTACATTGTCCAGAAGAGGAAAAAGTAAAAAATATAATATTATTTTAAAATGGCTTTTTCAAAAACAGTGTTTTGAAAAATTGTGCTGTGCATTTCCTAGAACTCTGTGATTTACAGCAGCCCTTCTTAGTCTGCTACAAAAGACCTTCGTACAACATTTGGCAACTTCTTGAAGCATATGAACACAATTGTTCTGTCTACTCCTTTCTTATGAAAGGTTGGTATAGCTATAGCTTTTATTAGCCTGATGTTTTTCTTGGAGCTCCTCCTAATGTTGCAAATGTTAACACTAAACTGAGATATTATTATTAACAGATTTTTCAGACCATGTAGAGTGAATTTTCTGTCTTTCGTTTATGACAAGCTGTTCATGAATTGGCTAGCAACATCTACATCAACAGCATGAAACACTACCTGCAAGAGATCCCAGCGGACCATCCTTCACCTGTGGACTTAGAGCTCTTGTGCTGGAAGAGGCTGTCTTGGGAGAACTGGAGAGGTCTCTGCCCACCCCTGACTACTCTTGGGGGAATCTCAACCACTCACATTGCCAATACTGAACTATAATAAACCACGGAAAAGCACAATTAAGCAAAAACAAAATTGTTGCTGACTTATCATAAACACATGGCTGTGGACTGTGGCAGTTCGAAAGCTGTTGAGATGACTGTTCCCAGGAGAAGGTGGGACCTGTCGAAGGGAAAACTTATGCAAAGGTGGTAGTGGTCACTGAGGTGGGTGGTGGTACCCAAGTAGAGCATATTTGATGAATAGGCAATTTCAGACCACACTGACACATGTTCTGTGTTCTTTTTTAGCCTACATAAAATAAACGAATTAAATACTTTAGTAAGTACACGATCTGAAATGTGCCAGTCCTGTTCCCAAGGTACTGAAAAAGCTGACAAGGACTGAGTCAATGCTAGGCATGTGGTTCTAGAGACAAAATTCTGCACCTGAGCCACTGCCTCACATGCGCTCTGCCTTCAGTATTACCCACTTAACATATCTATAGTTTTTTCATCCATAACCTCAAGGTTTTAAAATGGAAAATACTATTAGCATGTCCTTCTGGTGGGAATCACTGGGCAAAAGTGGGAAAGACTGAACAGTGTTGACTGGAAAGCAAAGATTTAAAATTTGAAATGTCTGCGAAGTAATTTGCTATTGGTGGATCTGAGCACATACACAAGCAAAAAAAAAAAGATTTTGTTTCAAGGAAAGCAGGGTTAAAAATAGTTCTTCCTCTAACAGACTGACTACTAACTACTAAGGATCCTGTCTCACTCCTAAGAAGCCTGGGGAATTCTTCCCATTCCTGCTATGGTGCCTGTGTCAGGAGTGGAAGGTAAGGCTTAATTCAAACCACACTTGCTACAAGCATTTGAGAACAGCAAAAAAGAAAAAGAATCTATGACATGAAGATTACATATCTGCATGTCAGATATCATGTAAAGCAAACTGGGAAGTGGCTAACACTCAGCATGACCCAGAGCCACATCTCAATTTGCTGGAAGTTAAAGCAGACATTGTGGCTTAGAGTCTCATATTTATGTCTGCAAAGTCTTTTGTGATCTTGGCATTACTGAATTCACCAGCAAATGCTTCGGATAGTCTCTTTTAATTTGAAAATTCAGACGCTTTTGCACCTAACCCATGGTATTGTAGCCTAAGATGAACCAAACAAAACCAACCCAAAATAAGGCAGTGCGAAAGTTCAGAAATTTGCATCTGATGTTTTCCTTGCCACTTTGCCTACAAATACGCAAGACAGAATTTTCTTGGCTGTTTACAAACACATGGTAAGGATTGGTAAGGATTGATCTTCCTCAAAGGAGAACCAGGGCTGGTGCAGAGGTCATATATGATGTATACAGCTAGTCAGGTCCTGACAGAATTAAGTGGCCGTATTATAAGCACTTTAAACACGGATTAGTCACACAACACTGCTGTTATTTATGAAAATGTGTTTATTTGTAGTAGAGTTATTTCTATGACCAAAGTCATGTACTATGACTACTGAGTATTTATGTATTTTTGAATAATGAGTTTGCATATTGTAACTACTAATGCTTAGTTCATCCAACATAACAGGAAGGAAAAGGTATTGCATGATCAGTTCGTGTGAAATCATTAACATCTGCAAATGAAGAAATTTAAGGAAGTTTGAAAGCAGTAAGGGAAATGATAAACTGAGTCACTTTCTGACTTACAGCATTTGTTACTTAACACCAACATGCAGTAAAAAGAAGCTAACTGGCCATGCAAAATACTCCCTGATGCCCGCATGACCACAACTACAGGTTCAGGTATCCTTGCTGCTGTGATCCAAAACCAAACAAGATAAAGGAGAAAGGTTTTTTCAAGAGGAGGTATGTCTCTCTATGTTGTCTATTGTTTTTTCTTGTGCCACAGAAGATTTTGTGCAGAATACAAATGTTTGCGAAGGATTAAACTAGGTATAGTTATGCTAGCGCACATACAAAATCTGGATTAGCTTCCTGCTTAAGAAAGTCTAAGCAAAATTGTAGTGATGCTTTAGCCTATTTGATTAAAAATATAAATCTGTGTATATATAAAATTTCTAAAGCTTTCTGCAAGATTCAAGGAAGACTATGAAATGTCTATAATGCCTGTTGTGCTATTTGACTTTTTTTATCTGACATTTATTTTGCAATATAAGAAATAGTATTTTCTGTACCCTTTCTATAAGTTAATCTGTCTAGAAATATGTAGATTTCTATTCCTTGCAAAAAAAGTAAATCACAAAATCTTGGGATGGTTGAGGCTGGAAGGCACATCTGGAGATTGGCCTGTCCCATCCCTTGCTCAGAGCAGGGTCAGCTACAGCAGGTTGCTCCGGGCTTTCCCCCATCAGGTTTAAGCATCTCCAACATCGGAGACTGCACAGCCTCTTTGGAAAACCTATTCCAGTGGTTGACTACCCTCACAGTAAAAAGTGTTTTCTTGTGTTTAAATTGAATTTCCATTATTTCAGGTTTTGCCCATTGCCTTCTCTGCAAAGCTGCTTTCCAGCAGGTCGTCCATAGCCTGTGCTGGTGCCGGAGGTAGTTCCTCCCCAGGTGTAGGACTCGACACTTCCATTTGCTGAATTTCATGAGATTCTTGTTAGCCCGTTTCTCCAGCCTGTTCAGGTCCCTCTGAAGCAAAACAGTGGTATATCAACCACTTCTCCCAGTTTTGTATCATCTACAGAAATCAAAATAATGATCTAAAGACTGAAATGATTCTGGAAAAGTAGCATTTAAGCAGCGATTTGAGAGGAATATTCCGTTGCCTGGTATGCACTGTAAGGTTTTTATTCCTATTTCTGTGCATCCTGGTATGCTTAGCAAGTGCTATCCATATGTCCACAATGTATAAGCATCTGTTTGTCTGCTATGTATTAGAATTATAGAATCGTAGAATCGTTACGGTTGGAAGAGACTTTTAAGATCATCAAGTCCAACCGTTAACCTAGCACTGCCAAGTTACTACTAAACCATGTCCCTCAGAACTACAGTTTATCCTCATATCACCCTATAAGTAAAATTTTCATTTCTGGATGTGTGTCATGGGCAGGAGTAGCTTTCCCAGAGCCACTCAAGGAAATAAAGTCACTGGCAGAGCTGGGAATTAGAACCAAGGAACCTTGGTCTCAGGTGACATATTCTGGTAGCATCCTGCACTCGCAGTGTGAGAGCAAAGACAATAGACTGTACAGACTACGAGGGTAAGAGCTGAAAGTGCTTAAATTAGTATTTAATGGTTGCTTTCTGTAAAAAACTACTATAGGCATACCACAGCTTTTAAATGTGTCTGTATTTTCCTTCTGACACATTGATACTGAGATCATTCTAGAGCAGACTGAGTTTGACCATGCTTTGCTACAGAAGACCAAATGGACTTGTGTTTGCTAGCATCCAATTTACCAGGGATATGATCACTACTGCTGAGTAAGACACACCATACATCTGGCAACATTAGATAATAAGTTTAGCAATGTTTTCCTTGATAAGATTTTGCTAGTGAAAAAATTAAACATATGGGCTATGCACATAACTCTAAATAAAAGAAAGCTCCAAGGCCAAGTGTCACTGGCTGGCTCATATTCACATAGCTTAGGTGGACAGATTAGGTTTATAGCAAACCTGTCTTGGAGAGAGCTAGGGAGTGAGCTAAGAATTGAGGAGTGTGGAAACCAGGTGCTCAAGTCCTCTTAGGGGCCCTCCCCTGCATAGCAGGGAAGACACACGCTGAGAGGTCAAGACAATTGTAAGACTGTCCAGGAGAGAAAAAGGAAAGAAGCAAAGCAGAAACAAGCATAGAGTTAAGGGTAAGGGGTTTCATCCTAACAGATTCTATATCATCTTTTATACTAATGAAATATGAGGAAATACCACTACACATTAACATATATGTTTCTTCTGGTCTGATCCTCCAAATAACCCCCCCAACAAATTTGGCATAAGTATGTGTTCTTTCTGACACCTTCAATACTGAGGTCTGTTCAGAGCAGGGGGAGTTTTACCACACTGTCTGCAAAAGAGCAGTCTGGGAGAGGGTGGAGGTCCTGGAGGTGCAAAGCTCCTACAGATGTGCTGCTGGAGCCGTTTGCTTGGCCACTGAGCAGAAGGTAGGCGTGGGTGAGGCAAATGGCTTAGGGCTGACCACAGCTCCTATCTCTTATCCTGCCTGCAGGCCAGAGAAAAGCCAGAGGACCTGGCTATACGTGGGCACCTTCAGCTGGGGCAATAGAAAGAACATAGGCACAACCCAACGTTAATCCTTTCTTATGTAACTTGTTTTAAAAGTCAGTCAACCATGAAACACAAATCCTTTGAGAAGCAAACCCCCTCAGTGCTGTGGTCAACGGAAACAGAAACGGTCATTTCTTATGAGGAAAATGAACACTTACAGGCCCCGCTGCCCCCACTGCAAGCCCAATGGTGCCCAGCAAACACTCCTGTAAGCAGGCAGGGCTGCAGATGACTCCTTTGGCAGTGCTCCAGACAAGCATCTCCGTGAGAAAACAGGGAGAGTGCTTGCAGCGTGGGGCTGCTGTCCTGTGTGGGAAACCTGAGGGAGATTTTGAAAGCAGAGTAGTCATGAGAGCAGGCAGAGGGAGATGACGAGAAGAATAAAGCAAAGACTGTAAAGGAAAGGTGATCAGACAGTTGCCAGAGAATAAGAAAATACATGCCTAAAAAGGAACATAGGATGAGGAAAGGAAGGAGAAAAGGTTGTGACTGAACAGATGGCACAAAATGGACAAAAAAATGGTTATATGAAAAGGGGCAGACTAGCAGGACAAGAGGTCTCAAGGTTCCTATGTGCATTACTGGAGATATCACTGAGAAAAAAGTTTAAATAACTGTTAAATAAAAGTTAATAAAAGTTAAAATAAAAGTTAAAATAACTGTTGGGACCAATATCTCACATAACATTTCATGGTCAGTCCTCCATACTGTTTGTAGTTAAGATTCTTCAGTATCACTTCCCAGCAGCTGTGGCCACATCCTTACTGTAGCATGATGATGTACAAAAAAGAGATAGATGCTGCAAGAGATAAGCAGAGAAGAATGAGGCTATGGTGAAGTGTTTGTCTCTGTTGCAACCCCAACATAATGTCCTGTCCTGGCTTGATTCCTGGAGACCATGACAAATGGGTAACATCAAGCCAATTTCCATGAAATGGGAGGTGCCTCCTTGAAATATTCAACAATCCAACGTGCTCGGAGGGTCTGGCTGGGTTTTTGCTTTCACCGCAAATGGAGTCAGCCTGGAATTAGCACTCTGAAATGACCATAAAAATTAATATCAAAGGACAGACAAGTAACAAAATATTATCATTTTTCTCTTTTCCCAGAGTTTGTAAGAATTTACCTCATAGTCTTAGAATTAACCTTAGAAATTAATGGAATCAACAAAATTGCTACTAGGAAGTTACACTACTATGAAATACTAAAACAAACAAACCATTAACCAGTGTTGCTTCTTCATTTAGGGAAAAAAAAAAAACAACACAAAACACAAACAAACAAACAGAAAAACAAATGCTGGGAATACAGAAGTCTCTTCCAAAGAGTTATAACTTTCTCCGAGAAAAGGAACATGATACCTAAGATATAGACATGCTTGACAAGAACTGATGACACTGTTGGACTAGCTCTGCTCAGACCTCCGTGCCACATGAATGACTGTGGAGTCACCCTTTGCAGGCACTCACACTTCCTTAGTAATTTAAATTTCCTACAGTGATCTGTAACATCTGACTCCTCAGTTTCTGACACATCAAGAAGCAAACATTTGAAGTACACAGATCCCGGGTAAGGGATGTAAACCTCTAAGAAGAAAGAGAGTTAATCTAGTTTGAAAAGTGGAGAGCCATTTGTGAAAGCAAAGAGGAAAAAAAATACCACCAGGTGCCCACCAAGCTGCTCTGTCACAGCCCCTCTTCTTTATTCTCTACTTCCCATCAGCAGGTGATAGCCAGCCACTTGCTGGGAAGGAGGGCCTCAGTACGCACAGCAGTTGTTTCGGAAGACAAATGCCTTAATAACAAATGCCTCCTCCCACCCCCTCCTCCCTTCTCCCAGCTTTTATTGCTGAGCACGACATCATATGGTATGGAATATCCCTTTGGTAAGCTTGGGTCAGCTGTCCCAGTTGTGCCCACTCCCATCCTCTTGCCCACTCCCAGACTAATGGCCTTTTGTGGGATGGGTGGAGTGGGGTGGGAGACACAGCCTTGATGCTGTGCCACTGCTGAGTAACAGCCAAAACAATGGTGTGTTATCAACACCGTTCTAGCTACAACTACAAAGCACAGCACTGTATGAGCTGCTCTGGAGAAAGCTAACTCCATCGCAGCTGGACCAAATGCAGTCTCCACCACTTATTCCATACCATCTGTGTCATGCTCGGGTCCCACATACTTTGACACATTTACACCTCTTCTGACCATCCCACTGTATCTGTTTCTCATTCCTGAAATCCCCTCTTACTAATACAACTTTTATAATACATCTTTATATCCAACATACAGATTTATACATTCACATTAATTAATATGCCCTGTCCCTTAGCAAATAGCTAGATATTATTTCCCCATTCTGTGGGCATCTGTCACTCCCTAAGATGTCTGTAAGAACAGGCTATCACTTTGGCCCATCTGTCAAGGTCATCACTCGGGGCAGGGGAAGCAGCATGTTTGATTGTTGGGCACCACCACCAGCTTGGTTTGGGTCATCGCTGCACTCTCTGGTTCCTTGTGAAGCTCCCTCTGTCATTTCAGGTAGTTGCTGCTACATTACTTCCTACAGCACACAGTTCACATCATGGATTATGTTTCCCCAAGGTTAAATCTCCTTGAGGTACGTGCTGGATCTCCCCATCCTTCTACATTACCCACCAAGCACACCCAGGTCCTTGAGAAAAGACAATCTCACGAATGGGCTTACCTTTTCCTAAAGAGGAAGAACTCACACCGCTTTCCCCAGCAACTTCCCTATGTGCGCTATGAGAACCTCATCTCCTCCCACAGTATGCAGGGGCTTTGTTTGGGCAGGACCAGGATGGCTAGCAGATCCTCTAGTGGCTTCTACTAAATTTAAACTCCAGGGCTTCTGTGCCTCAGTGCCGAATGTTCTCAGCATAGTCTTTAACAGCCCATATATCACTCAGTTTTTCCAGGGGCTTATGGGTGGTAGGGGATGTGATACACCCAATCAATGTTGAGTTTCTTGGCCAAGGAGTCTATGATGTTATTTTGGAAATGAGTCCCACTGTCTGACTCAATTCTTTCTGTGGTACCTTGTTGCTATAAAACTTGCCTTTCGAGGCCCAAGATGGTGTTCCAGGCAGTGACATGGTTTACAGGTATGTTTCCAGCCACCTGGTAGTTGCTTCCACCATGGTGAGTATGTAACACTTGCTATGGCAGGTTTGTGGCAGTGGCCCAACATAGTCAATTTGCCAGGCCTCACCATATCAAAAACCCAGTAACCACCCTCTATTCCACAGCGACTTTACTTATATGGCTCACTTGATTGCGACAAATTTTTCACATTCATGGTGACCTATATGATGGTCACCATGGTCAGGGCCACCCCTTGATCACAAGCCCATCTGTATATTGCAACTCTCCCTAGATATCACAGTGTTTCATTATCCCATTGAGCTACAAATAGCTCGCAGTTATGCTCCCAGTTCACATCCACCTGAGTCACTTCAATTTTGGCAGCTTTGCCTACTTGTTCGTTGTTTCAATGTTCTTAGTGGCATGGTTCTTGGGCATATGAGCGTCTACACGACATATCTTTAGAGCGATGTCTTCCACCCAGACAGTGATGTCTTGCCACAATACAGCAGCCCAGATGGATTTATCTCTGCACTGCCAACTAGTATGCTTCCATTGTTGTAGCCACCCCCACAGGGCATTTGCCACCATCCATGAGACAGCATATTGGCCACTTTCCATGTTTAGCAGTCTCTAGGGCCAGTTGGATGGCTTTCACTTCTGCAAACTGACTTGACTCACCTTCTCCTTCAATGACTTGTTGTGTGGGACTTCCCACAGCAGCTTTCCACTTCTGGTGGTTTCCTACAACACAATATCATCCATCAATAAACACAGCATAATGTCTTTCATTTTCTGATAACTTGTTATATGGTGGTGCCTCTTGGGCATGAGTCATCTCCTCAGGCAATGATCCAAAATCTCTGCCTTCTTGCCAGTCCATGATTTCTTCCAGGCTTCCCGGGTGGCTGGGGTTCTCCATCTGAGCTCCTTCTACTATCAGCACTAGCCACTTACTCCATGTTGCATCGGTTGTGTGATGTGTAGAGGGTATGTTTCTTTAAAACATCCAGTGTAGTACAGGCAATCATGGTGCCAAGAGGAGCCGCGCTTCTGTACCAACAACTTTTGAATCAGCTCAAATGCCTTTATATGCTGTTAGTGTCTCTTTTTCAGTCAGGGTGTAGTGGGCTTTCAATCCCTGATACCCCCAGTTCCAAAACCCTAGAGGTCAACCTCGAGTTTCACCTGCTGTTTTCTGCCAGAGGCTCCAGGTGACACCATACTCCCCAACTGCAGTCTACTGCACATTTTGCATAGCTGGTTCTGTACAGACTGGCCCAATAGCTACCACACAAGCTATCTCCTGTTTGATCTGCTCAAAGGCTTGCTGTTACTAAAAGCCCAACTCAAAATAGTTCTTCTTTCCGGTCACTTGATAGAGAGGGCTCACAAGCTGACTATAACCTAGAATATCCATTCTCCAGAATCCCACAAGGCCTAGGAAAGCTTGTGTTTCTTTCTTGTTACCTGGTGGGGTCAAGCTGCTGTCTTATTGATCACATCCATGGGGATGTGACAATGTTCATCCTGTCATTTTACTCCCAAGAACTGGATCCCCTGTGCAGGTCCTTTGACCTTGCTTGTTTTTATGGCAAAACCACCTTTCAGAAGGATCTGAATTATTCTTTTTCCCTCCTCAAACACTTCTTCTGCTTTGGTGCCCCACACGGTAATGTTGGTGTATTGCAGATGCTCAGGGGCATCATCCTGTTCCACTGTGGTTTGGATCAGTCCATGACAAATGGTAGGACTGTGCTTCCACTCCTGGGGCAGTTGATTCCAGGTGTATTCGACACTCCTCCATATGAAAGCATGTTTTTTTCTCAGTCCCTTTGGCAGCAGTGTGCAGGCCACAGTTTGCTTTCACGTGTGTGTTGAATATGAACTGGAGTTAAAGGCCGCCATAGTAGGCCACTGTTAACCTCTACCCTCTGTCACTTCTGCACTGTCTGTATGGGTCTATTAAGGGGTGAGTGAGTCTTGTTGGTTACTCCTTGGTTCTCCAATTGATGAATCAGCTCATAGATTCAAACCAGTGAGTCTCGGTTGGTGCAATACTGCCACCAGTGTACCACCATGATAGCAACTGGCACATGCTCTTCTTCAATCCACAGGAAGTCCACAATGGAGGGATCACCCAAGAAGCCATGGGAAGTAGACAGCGGTTTAATCTTTTCTGTATTCACGGTGGTGACACCAAAAACCCATCTGTACCCTTTTGGGTCCTTGAAGTACCCTCTGCTGAGGTATCTATGCCAAGGATACACAGGGCTTCCGGGTGGTAACATGGTAGGATGGATTTGCTGCTTGACCCTGCTGAGCTCAACTCAGGCTCCAGTACAGAAAACTGTTGGGATGCCCCTGTCACTCCATAAATCCAGATGGGTTCTGTGCCCTTATAACCTGATGGCATCAGGGTATACTGTACTCTGGTCTCTACCCAGGTCTCATAGTTCTGTGGATCTGATGTGCCAGGCCATCAAATCCACACAGTCCAGTAAACCCGGTCATCCCTTTCCTCTTCCTGGACAGAGGTAGGGACCCTCTATTACTGGTTGGAGTATTCACCATCTGACATTTACAGTGCCACACCAGAAGTCCATTCACCAGAATCAAGGGAAGCAATTTCAGTCCTTCTGCATCTGGAGGATTGCTGATCACCCCCTTCTGCCTCAACAGCAGCTAAGCTGACAGACTTCTTGGGCAGCCTTTTCTTAGCAGCTGCCTTCCCCCTCAGTTCACGTACATTGGCTTCCAGTTTAAAAGTGCGGTCACCAACCCACTTCCTCATGTCCTCCCCCCAGTCACGCAGGAAGAACCAGAAAATGCCACATGGCATGCACCTGGGGCTCCCTTTCCCTCTGACAAGGGCCAGAGGGAGCTGACTCCATGTGGTGTCCATGACAGCCCAGGCACTGGCCCGTGGGGACAAGGAAGGAGAGAGATTTTCTTCAATATTTTGAAGCCAGGAAGATGCTGTCTTGACAAGTGATGTATCTGAATCTGGGCAATATATCATTGACAAGCTATTGGAATATCATGCTGGTGTATTTTGGACCACCTTCCTCCACAGGGCCCACACACAGAGGACATCATTAAGATCTTTGGAGACCTGGTTGTCGTCGAGGTGACTGTAGATGACTTCTGGCACTGCTAATTCTCTTAGGTGCTGGATGCCTTCCTCACTGGTAGTCCATTTCCCTTCGTAATTCACAAAATCTCCCTTGAACAGATGTCTTACCATCACACTTGACAGGAGCCACCTCTAGAAATTCTGGATTATTGCCTCTTTTCCAACTCCTCTGTCAATTTTCCAGTCCCTAGTGAGGGATCTCAGCTGTTGGGCTTCCCCATCCTCTAATTCCTGACTGTTGGCCTGCTATCCCAGCATTGGAGCAGCCAGGCAGCAATCCGCTCCCGTGGCTGGCAGCCGTAATCTTTCTGCATGTCTTGAAGTTCTCTTGAGGTCCTAGCTTTTACTGCATTTGGCTTTCATCACTAAGCATGACCTCATGTGGTCTGGAGCATCCCTTTGGACAGTTTGGGTCAGCTGCCCTGGCTATGCCCACCCTCAGCCTACTGGCCTTTGGGTGAGAGATTGGTGAGACAGCCTTGATGCTGTGCTAGCACTGCTCAGCAATAGCCAAAATGTTGGTGTGTTATCAACACCATTCTAGCTACAGCTACAAAGCACAGCAATATATGGGCTGCTCTGGTGAAAGTTAACTCCAACCCAGCCAGAACCAAGTGTTTCGTAAGCTAGAGAAGGACAACACAATAAAGCACAGCCATGAACTACCTTGTTGAACCAGGCAGCAGTGCCAACCCTCTCCTACACTCACACAGTCTGGAAGGGGAGGCGTAGCCTCCTTCACATGCTCTATACACTGCCTCACCAGAGACAATATCCGCACACTCTGTGAGAGGCAAGAAAAGAAAAAAGTAGGCAAAAGAAACCTGACCACGTATAAGATTTGGTTGCTGCTTAAAAAAAGTCTTCGGGAAAAAGACTTCCAAATCAAAGAAACTCAGCAGAGGGAAACAGAAACTCAAATATTAAAGAAAAAGGAAGATACTAAAAAAGTTAACAAGACTTTTATATAGCAATAATCAAAGGCTTTAAAACAAATAGTGAGAAATTATTTATGTGTACCAGAAGCAGTGAATGGAATTCAACCAGATCTCCATTGACTATAGCAGGAGCTTAAACAACTTATGCTTACGTAAATACTTACTTGTAGATACTTTTAGATGTCTGAATATTAAAATTCATCCCACAAAGCCTATCCACAGGTATGCTGTTTCATTATCAAGACATAATGGAGGCAAGTCAAGAGGTGAAAGAAACACTGAAAAATGTCTTTTGTAGCATTCCTCACTGAAACGGACATTAGCATATACTATATCTCATTTCAGGAAACTGGACTGAAAAACACACAAAGGCAGAAGTACATTCTAGAAAATGCTGACAACTTACAGAAAGAAAGTTGTAGGTGCAGAGGACCAGAAATACCAAGAAGTGTACACTGTAATTATATAAATCTCTGTTCAAATGGACTGTACATGAAGATTTGAGAGTCTCAGGTATATTTTATAGCCCAAGTGCAACTCTATATCACTGCAGTTATGAGTTTAAAATTATTATGGACATAGTTCTGATGAGATAGAATCATAATTTGATTACAAAGCAGACATCCTCAAAGTTTAATAATGTCCATAGTAAGATTCAACAAGTTCTGGACACAAGCCAAATAATAACAAAGAAAGTGGAGAAAAAAATATCTTATTTAATAATGGGATACAGTAAATTACACCTAACAACTGGCATTCTTTAGTATTTTCAGTTTTCTGTGAAAAGAGGTGAAAAGTGAGGGACCACATATAAAAGTGAAAAATTCATTCAGGTTTGTTAGGAACTGACTGAAGTGTCATCAAGTTTATGATAAATGCTGCTATTTGGGATACTCAGGACAAGGGAAAAGCAGCTGAATCTTGGGTACCAAGTGGCCTTTGGAAAGGCCCATCAAAATTCCAGCTCCTAAGGTTCTTTTCTGAATGCAAAGCTGTTCTTAGCTGATCTGTGGTCAGAAAAGAAAAGAAGCAAAGATGATAGAAAATAGTGCTGAAATTGATAAATAAGGTATACAAAACCAACAGTATGTGCACAGTCAGCTTTGATCTTCACCTCCAGGAAAAGGATAAGAAGTGATTCGGACATTGCTCTAATTTTAAGGGCTATTAAGGCCTTACTACATGAAGTCTTGAAATCAGCAGTCCCAAAAGACTGAAGCAAGACTGTAGATTTGCCACAGTCAAAAAAAAAATTTAAGCAGGTCAGCATTTAATTCCTGCTAAAACCTGACAGAGATCGAGACCTTTCTGTTCCTGCTTTGCCTAGTCCAGATCTCATGGGCATTTTCCATGCACTCCTAAGACATGCTGGCAGGAGCAGGTACAGGCTCTGAACATGTCTGGTGGTGATGCTGGCTTTACCAGAGCACTCACGGAGAACTGAGTCATCCACACCCTGACACAACCAAAAGCCAAACCATCCACTTCCCAAAAGGCGCCTTCAACAAATGGTTGAAAGCCAGTCTAAATGCTGGCTTTGCAGCAGAAACTGGAGCACCGCATAGGAAAATCTGCAGTGATGTTCACAGAATCAGAAAGTGAGAAAACCTGACTTTCTGGTGGTAGGGTTAGGATAGATATGTGGAACAATGCTAATCCTGAGTCACGGTCTCTGCATCGAATACAGTGAGCATATGTATCATAATGAGAGTCTGTGGTCTCTCTGCCTCAAACAGCTGTGTTGTAATGGACCACAGTGAGCCTACTCAGTTCTTTCAAGGAAGATGTGCCTGCCAGGCGTCCTGATGCACACCCTGTGCTTGGCTATTTTCTAAGGGTGAATTAGACAACATATTTGACTCTTCCCATGAAAAAAAAAAAAAGAAGTGTTGCAGAAACCAAAATACAGTTTGGCATCACTTCTCTTTTTTTCTTTTTTTCCTATTTTTCCTTTTTCTTTCTTTTTTCTTTTTTTTTTTCCTGAAGGCTTCATCGTCTTTTTGCAGAGAAGAAAAGATGTTTGCTGCTCGTGGAATCATTTTCATGATTTGGTGGCGTATGATGCTATTTCATCCCTCGCATGCTGACATCCAGTGTACGGATTGTAAGTATGTTTATGCAGATATAATCTGAGAAACAGGGTTTAATTCTTCATTTATCAGAGATATTTGCAATTAATCTGGCAATTGTCATCTTAAGTCTGACAGATAACATCCTCTGCATTCAACAAAAACAATTTACTGAGCTTATTCTGTAACACTTTCAGCAGAGGCACAAGAATCACCTATTACAAATGTGAAAGTGAACTGGAGAAAAATGGAACTGTCCTGGGAGAGCAGCAAGAATTTCTCTATGTACAACTGTACCATCGTGGACAACGACGTAGAAAAAATGACGAAAAGGGTAAACTTGCTATTCGTTGAGATAAATAATGGCACCTTTTTTTTTTTTTTACCTTTTATCAATTTCACTTTGAAAAATTAATCAGTTGCAGGTAAAATCTGATCAGTGATTGTTTGCTCGATCTGTCAAGGGCTGTGCAAAATCATCACCAGTGCCAGTGTGCATTTGCTGCAGGAGGAGCATCCTGCGCATACCACAGAACTGAAGTCCTGGCACCAAAGTGGAAAGGAGGCGATAGCTTGGACTGTAGCTACACTGAATCATGAATAGGGATGTAGGTGCTGAAGACAGGGGCTGTGAGACTAAGTGAGACTCCTAGAGATTTTAGAGAGACAGAGCAGGAGCACCTTCAAACAAAAAGGGGATTCCCTGAACACTGCCATGGATTTTCGTTATCTCATGTTCTTCACTTGTTTCCCAGTAAATTGGACCCTGTCTGTAGCACAGGTTGTGTTATGAGCCCACATCATCCAAAGAAAAAAGTAGGAAGCTTGACAGAGAGAGAGATAGTGATGGCTTATTTAACCTAGCAAAGCAGATGACTTAATTAGAAATACATATTAGAAAAACACATCACATCTTTATTGAAGATTATAAATATAATGCCATAGACACCTTTCTGACCACTGGGGAGGTCAGATGAGGACATTTATTTTGCTTAATCCTTTGATTAAATTCCACTGCGGTTCCCTCATTTATTAACTATCTTCTTTTATGCCACTGGGGTACTGTTAGTCTCCTCTAATAGTTGCACACGGGTGTAGCATCCAACTCCTGAGCTGCAAAGCTTTTTGTGTAGTTCTGCTTTTGATCACTCAGCTCCATTCTACATCACCCTCAAGTGGTAAAGGAGAGAGTTAGCTCTTAAACCTCATGGTGCTCATGGGTGACTTCAACCACCCTGACATCTGTTGGAAAGGCAACACAGCCAAGCATAGGCAATCCAGGAGGTTCTTGGATTGCATTGAGGACAACTTCCTTCTCCAAATGGTTGAGGAACCAACGAGGAAAGGAGCTATGCTGGACCTTGTGCTTACCAACAAGGAGGGTCTGGTAGACAGTGTCAAACTCATGGGCAGCCTGGGCTGTAGCGACCATGAAATGGTCGAGTTCAAAATCCTCGAAGCAGCGAGGAAGGTACACAGCAGGCTAGCGACCCTGGACTTTGGGAGAGCTGACTTTGGCCTCTTGAAGAATCTGATTGGTATGGTGCCATGGGATGAAGCGCTGGAGGGAAGAGGGGCCCAAGAAAGTTGGTTAATATTCAAGGACCACCTCCTCCAAGCCCAGAACCAGTGCATCCCTACAAAGAGGAAGGCAGGCAGAAAAGCCAGGAGGCCTGCATGGATGAATAAGGAACTCCTGGACATGACCAAAAGGAAAAAGGAGGCCTACAGGGAGTGGAAACAGGGGCGGGTAGCCTGGGAGGAATACAGGGGAATGGTCCGAGCAGCCAGGGATCGGGTTAGACAAGCCAAAGCCCAGATGGAACTGGATCTGGCAAGGGATATTAAGACAAACAAGAAATCTTTCTTTAAATATGTCAGTGAGAAAAGAAAGACTAGGGAAAATGTGGGCCCTCTCCGGAAGGAAACACAAGAACTGGTTACCCGGGATAGAGACAGGGCTGAGGTACTCAATGACTTTTTTGCCTCAGTCTTCACTGGCAAGGACTGCAGCCACACTGCCCGTGATGCAGAATGCAAAAGCCAGGATTGGGAAAATGGAGAACCGCCCACTGTAGAAGAAGATCAAGTGCGGGACCACCTGAGGAACCTGAAGGTGCACAAGTCCATGGGACCTGATGAGATACATCCGCGGGTCCTGAGGGAACTGGCAGATGAAGTCGCTAAGCCACTAGCCATCATATTTGAGAAGTCGTGGCAGTCTGGCGAGGTTCCTGATGACTGGAAAAGGGGAAACATAACCCCCATTTTCAAAAAGGGAAATAAGGAAGACCCGGGGAACTACAGGCCAGTCAGTCTCACCTCTGTGCCTGGCAAGATCATGGAGCAGATCCTCCTGGAAACTCTGCTGAGGCACACAGAAATCAAAGAGGTGATTGGTGACAGCCAGCATGGCTTCACCAAGGGCAGATCATGCCTGACTAATTTGGTGGCCTTCTACGAAGGGGTCATAACGGCGGTGGACAAAGGAAGATCGACTGATGTCATCTACTTGGACTTGTGCAAGGCATTTGACACTGTCCCACACGATATCCTGGTCTCTAAATTGGAGAGACATGGATTTGACAAATGGACCATTCGATGGATAAAGAACTGGCTGGACGGTCGCACTCAAAGAGTTGCGGTCAACGGCTCGATGTCCAAGTGGAGACCAGTGACAAGTGGCGTTCCTCAGGGGTCGGTGCTGGGACCTGTACTGTTCAACATCTTTGTAGGAGATATGGACAGTGGGGTCGAGAGCACCCTCAGCAAGTTTGCCGATGATACCAAGCTGTTTGGCGAGGTAGACACGCTGGAAGGGAGGGATGCCATCCAGAGGGACCTGGACAGGCTGGAGAGGTGGGCCCAAGCCAACCTCATGCAGTTCAATAAGGCCAAATGCAAGGTCTTACATCTAGGTCGGGGCAATCCCAAGCACAATTACAGGTTGGGCGGGGAATGGCTGGAGAGCAGCACTGAGGAGAAGGACCTGGGTGTGCTGATCGACGAGAAGCTCAACATGAGCCAGCAATGTGCGATCGCAGCCCAGAAGGCCAACCGCATCCTGGGCTGCATCAAAAGAAGTGTGGCCAGCAGGGCGAGGGAGGTGATTCTGCCCCTCTACTCCACTCTCGTGAGACCCCACCTGGAGTACTGCGTCCAGCTCTGGAGTCCCCAACATAAGAAGGACATGGACCTGTTGGAGCGTGTCCAGAGGAGGGCCACGAGGATGATCCGAGGGCTGGAGCACCTCTCCTATGAGGAGAGGCTGAAGGAGTTGGGGCTGTTCAGCCTGGAGAAGAGAAGGCTCCGGGGAGATCTTATTGCGGCCTTTCAGTACCTAAAGGGGGCCTACAGGAGAGCTGGGGAAGGACTTTTTACTAGGGCATGTAGTGACAGGACAAGGGGGAATGGCTTCAAACTGGAAGAGGGCAGGTTTAGATTGAACATTAGGAAGAAGTTTTTCACTTTGAGGGTGGTGAGGCACTGGAACAGGTTGCCCAGAGAGGTTGTTGAGTCCCCATCCCTGGAGGTGTTCAAGGCCAGGCTGGACGTGGCCTTGGGCAACCTGGTCTAGTGGGAGGTGTCCCTGCCTATGGCAGGGGGGTTGGAACTCGATGATCTTCAAGGTCCTTTCCAACCTAAACCATTCTATGATTCTTTGATTCTATGAAACCTAAAACACATACATATACACACAAGATTTTGGCCCTACGACCTGAGTTTCTGAGTTGCACTTCCATAGCCAGCAGCATCTAACACAAGTGGAGGAAAAACAGAGAAATAAAACATCAACATGTTCTTTTTCAGGTGAATATTTCACGATGCAGTTTTCCAGTGGAACGAGACGCTCCTCTGCACAAAGGGGTATTCTTCATCATTGAAGTGACAAACACAAACATCTCAAAAAACTGCACCTTTATTCGTGGAGGTAATGTCTATGGTCTGGGTGAGGTTTTCTCCATTTGCAATCTTTTAAAGGTAAACATTGACTTAGAAAACAATTCCTTACATAGTAGGTAACTGCTTTATTTTCTATTAAAAATTATTTTTTGCAGATCTGCTAAAATTATTTGCTCTGTAATGAATGTTTCCACAATTCTGCAAGAGACGTATTACTACAAATGTATTGGTAATTGTATTATTCTCTTTCATACTAGGGCTCCGAAATGCCACTAAATTTAAGGGTGGATTCAAATAACTGTTCTGGCCGTTACAAATTAAGATGTTGGCACCCGTTTCGTTATTAAATGCTTTTCTGCTGGGCTGTTGGTCAGGTTGTCAGGAGCCAGACCACAGAGCTAAAGGCACAGTCTGGGGGATCAGTGAAACCCATAAAATGGGAGGGTGAGAGGAAAGGAAATGCCGGTGATAAGCAGCGAGGGGCAAACTGAATGTAGCAATCTCACGATCTGGCCCTGGTGTGGACGTGACCGCACACACACACACACACACACACTCTTGTGGGTTCCCTCAGCTGCTGTGCACCCACTGTGCTGAGGCAACTGTTCACAAAGATATTCTGAGCTTGCCCCATATGGGAGTTAATCGAAGTGGGATTTAGGCAGATCCTAGGTTCATCATTCCAAACCTGAAGTTTTTACAGCCCTTTTTCCCCTGCCTTTTGAACTCAGAGTTCTCCACTGAAATTGCCCACTCGCTGGTGTTCCTGCAGCTGTGCGTAACTGGGGCATTTCAGATGTGGCAGAGGTGATGAAATTAGCAGCTTGCTCATATCTGAGCAGAGAAAGTGTTCCCTACTCATCTCTTCCCGGGGACCTGACAGAGGAAACACACTCATGGTGACCCTCAAAATACAAACCAGGACACACTGCCTCTTTTTGATGCTCCTCCCTAGCTAGCCCTAGCCTCCAAGCATGCAGGTTCCCCAGGGGATTGCCCCTGCTTCCACAAGGGTGCCCTCAATAATGGGTGCTGGAGGGGGCTCGAGGCAGTAGCAGAGGAAGCCTCCACCCTTTCGCTGAAGTTGGGGCCCATCACAGAATGAAGCAGAAAACTGACTGAAGAAGAAGAAAGAAGGAGGCTGAGCATGCCTGCACAGCCCAGCCACGAGGGAGCTTCCAAAGAAATGAGGTTCTCACTCCAAGGTTTGAGTAACCTGGTCTAGTGGAAGGTGTCCCTGCCCATGGCAGGGAGGTTGGAACTAGACGATCTTTAAGGTCCTTTCCAACCCAAACCGTTCTGTGGTTCTATGTGCTCCAGAAAAGGAAGAGATCAAATCTCTGTCACCCACATCAGGGTGGAAAGATCTAACCAGGAGGTCATTTGATCAGAGGGCCCCTTCTTACTTTTAAAAGCCCCACCTTTTAAACACTGTGTGTAAGCAATTCAGGAGTGGATTCCTGAACATTAATTTTAAAAGGAGAAATACTGCTCTCTGTAGCACCAAGGATGGTGTTAAAAGGCCATGTGCCTTCCTTTACCTGTATGAATGCTCTGTTAAGTCTCAGGTTTCACAGTTCAGAAGCAGCCAAAATAGGGTGCGTGTCCAGATTTCTCTCAGTTGTCATGCCTAACCCAAGCAATAACCAGCTGGAGTTGCAGGTACCTAACATATCTAAGCATGTGCCATGATCCTCCAGAATGGAGCAGTCACACCACTTTTCCTCATTGTGGATATTCCTGTGTTTGCAGGCATGAATGGGTCGGCCATTGAAAATTTCTCCTGTGTGATTTATAACATTTCCCTCATGAACTGCACTTGGCAGGCAGGCAGGGATGCTCCAGGAGATACCCAATATTTTCTCTACTGGCGGAACTTGAGGTAAGTGGGTCTGCTTGAGTCTAGGGAAGTCTGAATTCTCATTTGACATACCCACTGCCCACATTTAACTAAAATACCTTGCTGTATACAGATACAATGATGAAATGGAATGTGAGCTTTACATTAAAGACAAAAATGGCAGAAACACGGGATGCAGATTCCAAAATGTTAAGATAGAGGATGAAACAGCTTACTTCTTGGTGAACGGGTCTAGCAAAGACTCCCTGATCCAGTTCTATGATGAGTACATTCGACTGTATAAAATTGGTATGTAAATGAACATTTTTATTTTATTACTGTTTTATAAAATAAGGAAGTGGGGAAATTTTCTCTGAAGACAAAAAAAGAATAAAACAAAGTCTGTAGCCAGCACAGGATCCTGCACTGCAGGACAGACTTTGCTCCTGATAGCTGACAGACTATAGTTCCAAAAATTAACTAAAACAAGCAAAAGCAGAAGCAGCCTGAAATAACAGCTCGAAGAAGTGTGGTGAACATATCCACGGAATCCAAGTGATGGAAAGCAATGGTTAGACTTTCAAGGCCACTTTTCTGATGGGATCGTTTCTCCATCCCATAATTCCACACCTGAGAGCCACAAAAGCTACATGTCCAAAAACCAAAGGGAGGCTTCAACTTGCAAATGTAGACTGCGTTATTTAAATATGTGAGTACCTATGTGTGAGCTAGGCATCTAAGCTCCACTAGACATCTGGGACAGGATTCAGTTGCCTGAAGACATGCATTATGAGTGCCATTTGAAACACCCTCAGACACCTGAGGCATCCACAAGGCTTGAAGATGTGGACTAGGACCTGTGAGAGACCAGGGTCCTCCTGGGTGTCCTATGGTGTCTGCAACGCGCAGCATGAGACTGACCCCTGCTTGCAGCCGATGAAGGCTGTAAAGCCCAGAGCTCTTTGGCCAAGCACGCCTGCTCCATGGTACGCCAAACGGGTTTGCAGACGTCACGGGCACTATTGATGAGGTCTCTGCTGACTATAGTGGTTAGACGCTTAGGTCACACCTAGTCAACTACGTTGTAGGCACTTAAATTCAGACAAGCTAATCTACTACCTGAGTACTACCACACGCACAGAAACGTCCATCTTTTTTCCTATGGAGACTTGCGTTGTCAATGTGAAATTTAGACGCAGAAGAAAATGGCACTCTGCTGATTGCATTACTGAATTACACAAAATCCTTCATACTTTTTTTACATGACCTTCAGTTACTTCAGATGTCCAACAACTGAAGTGATACATTCCCAAGTTTTGCTACTGTATTTTACTCCTGCTTACCAGGTAATGTTTGTTAACATCAGTAGCACACAGCTGTACATCAGTTGCCTTAACTTCACTTGTATTTTGCTAAGAACACATGAATTGTAGCTGATTACTCACCACGTCTACATTAACCTTTTAATCTCTTTCCAGAAATACTCACTCCTCCATTAAATGTCACTGTCAATTATACTAGAGATTCACTGAGTTGCATAATTACATGGCAAACACCCCTTACAAGTCATTTGCGAAAAGGAAGTTGTTTTGAGTATGAAATTAGCATACGAAACAAGGTAAAAACAATTTATTGGTTTGTATTTGGCATTGCACTTACCTACATGCACATTTATGATGTGAAAACTTCTGTTTCCTTTATTTATTAACTTCTCTCTCATAAGCTGTTGTGTCCTTCTGCTCCAGTTCTGCTGGTCTCGCATCCCACCGCTCATGAATTTATTTTAAACTAATCAGAGGTGCAAAGCAGAAAAGCAGAGGAGAGCAGGGAAATGTTATGAGGCGTCTCTGTCCCAAGACTGGGAGAGCACCTGAGAAGCTTTCCTGCATGAGCATGTCTCACAGGAGATGACCACGTGATGGCAGCCTGTGATCTGCAACCAGGGTGCTGCCTTGGTGGCAACCTCCAGCCCAGCCCAGGGCTGCTCATGCTTGCCCTGCTTCCCTGGGCACCTCAGCTTCAGCGACCCTGAGGGTATTTTGCAGATGCTGGAAAGCTCACAGCTGCCCCTCAATTTCAACACGTGGGACTGTTTCGCCACCCCCCGGCCTCCACACCTCTCCTCCACCACCTCACTGTCTGTTGCCCTTTGGCAGCCTTCCCTCAGATGCTGTCCTTCTTCCCCTGGAGCCTGGTTGAGCCAGCCCGACCCCCCCCTGTCTACACGATAGCCACCAAAACCTCTGTTTTGAAACTGGTGCTGAAATAGAAACCACTCCTCTGAAAAATTAGGTACCACCAACTCAGGAGAAAGTTCACACAGGCCCAGGGCAGATGTCCGTAATGGATGCATTTGCTTTTCAGTGAGTTACCCTCTACTCTTTCTGCAGTCAGATGTGGTGTTACCCATCTCCTTCCAAGGTAGATGACAGATGAATCATGTCTTTAAAGTCCTTCTTCCTTTCCACTGGCTATAAGAGAGGAACGAAAGATGGCAATCATCTCAGATGTAAACACATATATGCCAAAAGTGAGCTGGGATTTCTCCTAGGCTATAGGCAGAGCACTACCAATTTACCATAGTGACTACAGGAAAAGTGCAGGACAACACAGAGCGTGTCACTTTACCACAACTGAGGTATCTCTGGTTTCCACCAAGTATGATGGCGCAGGGAGCCTGAGGTATCAAATCCTCCTCCACAAATCTGAGTGCCTAAAGGACCTGATTTTAACACCCCTAAGGACAAAGGGCAGCAAAATTCTTTGAGCCCATGAGTTTGACAAGAAGGCAAGAAAAAGCACTCTTCCTCCCCATCCCTGGGATACCTGTTTCACCATTCTGTCATCTCCACATCTGGATAACGTCTGTGCTGTGACGAATTAGGGCTGCGTACCCATCCCCTTTCCCAGCCACAGGTCAGAAGCTTACTGTAGCGGCAATTCCTCAGGCGTTTTTAACGCAAGACCATTACAGGAAAGCTCAACTAAGGGCTAAACAAAAATACACAACCGCAGTAAAGCAGTACATCATTAACACTCATTATTTCATTCAAAACAAGGCCTGTGGCTTGCATGCTCTTTGGATTGTCTGGATTTTGTGTCTTGCATGTATTAATGGTATCTACCTTAGTAGCTATTTCAAGGAGCAATTGCAGTACACGTAGCTTTCCAGCCAGCTGGTATGATTTGACAGTAAGATCTTGTGTGAAATACTTGAAATTTTTTACATAAAGATATAGGTTACAAAATATGACTAAATAAATAGTTCCAAAACACTTCTTTTGAAGAAATATGTTACCTCTTCTTTCCCGTGCTGCAATCAGAATGGGTGTGGAACAGCAGATTCCTACATTTGCGTGTGAAATTCATCTCACAAACTGAGGCACCATAATGTAGGTGTCTGCAAAGGAGCACAGATATTCCAAAACAGTCAAGGCATATCTAGGGCTCCGTGCAGCTGAGCAGAAGGTGACTCATGCCCCTTAAGGTGCTATAGGTACTGTAGGTACCAGAGGTATCTACATGGAGATGGCAGATATAACTCACACCTTTCGGTAGGGGCTGTCAGAGGTAAGGCAGGATACCGTAGAGCGCCTAAAATAGCACTGTACACCTAAAAGTTTCAGCAACTCATTTGCACCCTCCTTGTTCACAGCACAGGCTGATGCCTTCCATCATGTCCTGAGTTGAAAGAGCTCAGCTGACAATGAATAATGGGGAAATACTAGTCTATTTTCTAATGCAACATACACGGTGGGTGTATTTTCTGAAATGAGACATTCCTTCCAATAACATCTTTCTGATTTTTCCATAATGCCAGCTATCCTTCTGACATTACATGTGATAGATATTTCCAGGACCTCAGCTTTTCACTGTTTTCTGGGATGCTTGCTAAAATCACTGCCATTGATTTTGTTCACTCATTTTTGAACCTATCCTTTTTTTTCAGAATTTTCAGGTTCTTTGATCTAGGTCAATGCTTGATTCTAGCTAATTAAATTTTGATCGTATGGGATGTGCAAGTAGCTCTTCACAGTACTTTGGGGAAAGCCCCTGAGTATGGATCACTCAGATGTCTAACAGAGAATGCACAGTGTAAATATGCCCTTAGAGGCAAATACAGCTTCTCACAACCACTGATAAATAATTCACGTTTCCTTCCTTTTCTAAGAGGAAATTGAGGAAGCCAAAACTCTGCATAACGTGCTATATTCTGGGACATTACTGGAGCAGAATATCCAATTGTTTTTTCAGTTTAAAATTACTTTTCGTCTTTCTAAGCATGAAAATGAGGACAAAAGAGGGAGAAATATTTGATTATTTGATAAGAAAATAATAAAAATTAAGATGTGTCTTTTGTCTGCAGGATAAGGCCGAAGAAGAGGAAAACGATCTACTTGTAAGAGTAAGTATTCTTGTCCTATACAAATTTGTGCTTTTGCCCACTTAAGCATATAAATACCATTACAGAATTACTTCTAGAACTATAGTTTTTTGTATCAATATAGCAGTAAGAATTCATGAAAATATGTTCCTGTGGTATCTTTATGTGTAAAATTAATACATCTCTTTTGGATGGGGTAGCTTACGCTAGGCAGAATTTATCATGCATTTCATGAAACTTCATACTTTCCATTTATCACACAAGTAGATTTTGCTTAAGGCAAATGTGGCATTTTGCTTAATAAAAATTGGCAACACTCTCTTTCTCATATCTATTGGTGGAAAAATGCCATTGTATTTCAGTATAGCTAGACAGAGGGAATGCTGAGGTCTTCAAAACCTGGTGAAGTTAATTGGGATTCCAATACTCACTGTCAGGCTTCCCCTGACATGAGTGGTCCTCTCGGCCCTGCAAGCATCTTAGGCTTGGCAGATTCCAGAGTTCGTATAAAGTATCATGAGGCCAGATGATACAAATCTGTTATTGGATTGTCTCAAAAACACTAAGACTGTTTAGCAAAGACAGACACCATCCAAGGAATATTTGCATGATTAAACCCTGTAAAGGTTGTAAGCTGAATTTACAGGGTGCTTCTCCAGTTTCAGCTTTCTATCCTGTTTTTTTAAAGATCCATAAACAGGGACAGGGAAAAAAGTGTCCTTAAAGCATAATAAAATAAATTAAAGACCCAATACACTTCAAAATCCAACTTTAAACTTCAAAAAACAGAAAGATTCAGTGGCAGGATGAACTAATTTATCACCATTTCAAATCTGGGGAGATGAAGATTTAAATAGTACATACATAAAAATCATACAAATTAGTTTTTTTATAGAAAGGAACTGTATCAGGAAATTAAACCCCAAATTCCATTAATATTTGCTTATAGGCTGAAATGCACTGCTTGCTTTGATTTTAGGTAAGGAAAAACAGATACGAATTCCAAAATTACAATGAGAAAAAAAAATACATTCTGAAAATCAGAGCACGTGGAAAAAACTGTGACATAAGCCCAAACTGGGGGGAATGGAGTGAACCCATCGAGTTTGGTAAGACTGTGAAATATTATTTTAATATACACCTTTTTTTTTTTTCTTCTTTAGTATTACCATGTTTGCCTCCTTTTCTCCCTCACACTCACAGATGTGAATAAAATCTTAATTCTTACCCTATGACAGGGAAGGAACCAGGTGGTTCCACTACCATTAACCATTAACGTGGAGGAGATGTTTAAGTACTATGGCCACAGAGGCTGATACCAGCCTTTGACGAGACTAGCTGGGATTCTGAGGGCAGCAGTTTCTCAGGTGACAGGGCTACAGGAACCGGTTGAGACAGATCCAGTCTTGTCTTCAGTCCAGAGTGATGAGGTTGCCTTTCAGTTCTTTAAGTTTTTGCCATGAATATCAATCTCTTCCTTCCACATCTTCCTTTTCCCCCTTTCCTCAACACTCTTTTTACAGTTCCATCACTTTTACTCTATTTTTCAGTCTATGACACTGTTTCTCCTTCTACTTCTCTGGATTATTAGGTTTTTTTTTTAATTCTCTACATTTAAAATTTTCTAAATGGTTTAAAATGCATCAAGCGTATCTGAACTTTTTGTCGCAGTTCTGCAAGAAGTCAAGTTGAAGTCCTCCAGATTATTAGAAAGATTAGATGAAATTTGTATTCATTACTAATAGTCACAAAGATAGCTTTTCGGCATGCTAAGATGTTTCTCTCTCTTGGATGTTTCAGGTGAAGGGAAAGATCCCTTTGTGTTTTTATTGTTGATAGCACTTGGAACAATCTCAGTGACACTGCTCCCATATTTTCTTTTCAAAAGGTAAATCAACCTCTTGATGTAGAAACTATTGATATAATATTATTTCTATGAAACACGTTTCTCCCATCTTCTACCTTCTTACCTACAAACTTAAATAATCTGACTATCAATGTCATGAAGTATGAGTACCAGTATTGATGTGGATGCCACTTTGACATGCAAAATCACTAGAAGTGAAAAGGGGGAAAAGGATGTCAATAAGTGATTGATTCTACCAGATCCTAAAAAAAAAATAATGAAGTCTTAGTTTTAAGCATTTAACATCCACATCACTTTGAAATCATTGACTTCATACAGTACCAGACAAGAGGAAATGAGGACAGAGGAATGTGTCATTATTTTGATAAATCTTCTCACTTAGTAGTGGAAAAAAGTTATCTTGGAATCACAGAATGGTAGGGGTTGGAAGGGACCTTCAAAGATCATCTAGTCCAACCCCCCTGCCAAAACAAGTTCACCTAGAGCAGGTTGGACAGGAATGCATCCAAGTGGGTTTTGAATATCTCCAGAGAAGGAGACTCCACAACCTCTCTGGGCAGCCTGTGCCAGTGCTCTGCCACCCTCAAAGTAAAGAAGCTTTTCCTCATGTTGAGATGGAATTTCCTGTGTTACAGTTTGTGCCTGTTTCCCCTTGTTCTGCCACTGGACACCACTGAAAAGAGTCTGGCCCCATCCTCTTAACACTCACCCTTTAGATATTTATAAGCATTGGTGAGATCCCCTCTCAGTCTTCTTTTCTCCAGGTTAAACAGACCCAGGTCTCTCAACCTTTCCTCATAAGAGAGACGTTCCAGTCCCTTGATCATCTTTGTAGCCCTCTGCTGGACTCTCTCCAGTAGTTCCTTGTCTTTCTCGAACTGGGGCGCCCAGAACTGGACACACTACTCCAGATGGCGCCTCACCAGGGCAGAGTAGAGGGGGAGGATGACCTCCCTTGACCTGCTGGCTACTTTCTTTTTAATGCACCCCAGGATGCCATTGGCCTTCTTGGCCACAAGGACACTTTGCTGACTCATGGTCAACTTGTTGTCCACCAGGACTCCCAGGTATACCTCTGCAGAGCTGCTTTTACAGGAGGTCAACCTCTAACCTGTACCGGTGCATGGGGTTATTCCTCCCAGGTGCAGGACCCTACACTTACCCTTGTTGAATTTCATTATGTTCCTCTCCGCCCAACACTCTCCAGCCTGTCCAGATCTCACTGAATGGTGGCATAGCCTTCTGGTGTGTCAGCCACCCCTCCCAGTTTTGTATCATCAGTAAACTTGCTGAGGGTACACTCTGTGCCCTCATCCAGGTCGTTGATGAATATGTTGAACAAGACCGGACCCAGTACTGACCCCTGGGGAACACTGCGAGTTACAGGCCTCCAACTGGACTCTGTGCCACTGATCACAACCCTTTGAGCTCTGCCATTCAGCCAGTTCTCAATGCACCTGTCATGTGATTTATTGGAAGTTATTGTTTAATAAAGTATTTACTGTGACTCTCGTCACAAAATAAATTTTAGTTACCCAAGTGATAAGTGTAGTAATAGTTACCCAGCAGTCTACACTCAAAATATTTTCTTTCTCACTTAGTGATTTGTAGAGCAATAGCTATTCAATCTTGAAAGTAAAAAATGCCCTTAAGATATAATACAAAATGTTTGTGTAAGTTATATTACCAGTATTTTTAATTTCTTTATGATCCCATTTTCTATCCAAAGGTATTGCAGTTTCAAAAGCATATTTTCTCCCATTCCACAACCAAGAGACAAATTCAATGCATCAAATGATGACGATATCCAGGTATGCTTTCTTTTTAATTCAAATTTGTTAGCTATAAACCATGATAGGCCAAAGACTAGAATAATTGGCATATAAAGATGAAAGTTAAATTTGGTCCATTAAAAACTAATTTGCTCCCATGCAAAGTATGCTGTTTTGAAACTAGAAATGCTCTGTGCCAGTGCTGAGACTGGAGATTATCCTGCACGTACTTGCTGTCATATTTTAAGACCTGAGTTATCGGTTTTACTGAGACATGTAATTTCTGTGTGTACCAGTTTTGCTAGGTTGCTGTTCACACTTTGAAAATAACCTGAGAAAGCATTTGCCATTAGCATTTTCAAATATCAATGATCATAATACAATGTGAATATATATTTTATAAGCCTGACTATACCCATAGAAAAACAAAACAAAACAAAACAAAGCAAAACCTATTGCATTGAATCATGGAAAACAGGGCTGGAAAGTCTCAACAGCTTCACTAGTCTTCCTCTTTGCTTCAGCACAGGATTAGTTATGACAATTTTGATGTTTTCTGCAAATTGTGTTCAACTGCTATTCCGTAGCATCCCTGTGCAGTTTATTCTAATGTTTAATTATCCTTACTTTTAGAAAGCTTTTTTAATAGCCTGTTTTACTGCACTTAAAATCTATTACGTGTTATCCTTATTCCTTTCCTGTTTACAGCATCTTACATACTTGCACGCAGACAACAGCACCTAACTCCGCATTCCAGTCTTTCTTCACATGCCGTCACAACCAGGCTCCAAACCATTCTTGTTACTCTTCCAATGCGTCCATTTGCACAGCACCCGCACAGTGAGGCAGTGCTTTGTATCAGCTGGCTAAGGCAAAGATGTACTTTAAGTCAATAAATCAGTCTAGCTCTTTATCCCCTACAATATTTCGGTGGGCAACGCCAACCACCCTTTTCAAAGTAGCTTTTGAAAGTCCTCACAGAAATTTTCCTTCAATCCTGTACAAAAAATCCTCAAAGCTATTACCACTAAAACTCTCCAGCTTTGGTAACTGTATAGCAGCACATTGTCCTAACTTATTTGGCTTTGGTCGTACTGTCTTTGGCTTTAACAGAAGGCAGGTGGTGAGGTAACTTGGATGAGTTTCCTCATACACATTAAGTCATAAAAACTTGATATGTCACTTCCTATCAGGCTGCCAGAGCTGAGGCTACAGAGCAGCAGTCCATAGTCCATTAAATTATTAAATAGCAATTGCTAGTAAAGTAGCAAGCAGTCCTTCAAAAATTGCAGACCCTCCAGATTGCTTGCTTTTTCTAAACCTGAGGGGCTTCCAAATTCCTGTGCATACACTTCCAGAATCACTCCACTACAGCCCAGAAGCCTTTGTGGGTGTGGTTTTGTCAATGGTGGCATGGGCACTTCCACGCGGGCAGCAACTTATCAGCAGTCATTGCCAGAGTTTAGGTGAAGCCCTCAGCTCAGGTTGCTTCATACCTGCCAACAGACACCGTGAAGGTCATTCATAAGTCTCTGATGTGTCAAAACAGTTTCTAGACTCTTTGCCTATTTCAACCTAGTCTTAAAGCCCAGTTTTATTTTACTTCTTCTCTCCACACTCAGGTATCTAACACTGACTGAACGCTGTAATTCTTCAAAGCACAAGACATAGGTTGTTCAGCCTGGAGAAGACTTGACTCCAGGGATACCTTATAGCGGCCTTCCAATATCTGAAGGCCACCTACAAGAAAGCTGGAGAGGGACTTTTTACACGGGCATGTAGTAATAGGATGAGGGGGAATGGCTTCAAACTGGAAGAAGGTAGATTTAGGATAGATGTTAGGAAGAAATTTTTCACTGAGGGTGGTGAGACACTGGAACAAATTGCGCAGGGAAGTGGTGGATGCCCCATCCCTGGAGGTGTTCAAGGCCAGGCTGGATGGGGCTTTGAGCAACCTGGTCTAGTGGGAAGTGTCCCTGCCCATGGCAGGGGGGTTGGAACTAGATGATCTTCAAGGTCCCTTCCAACCTAGACCATTCTATGATAGGTTCTCAGGAGAGTTCTCCCTTGATACCAGGACCTACTTTTCCTGGCATTTAGTGCTAACATATTTATGAGCTATTTTGAACCTGTAATGTCCTTTAATCACACCTTTTTAAAGCCTGCATTTCCTTATTTTGTCCCTAGTCAATGACCTTTCACGTTTTCTCATTATTTGCCCTATTTTACAACACAACTTTTCCTTGGATCACTGAAAAACCTCACAATATACAACCCTAACTTTTCTGCAGAGTTTGCACTTGCATCCTTAACACTCATGTTAAAGAGCTGTCAGTTTTCCTATTTGCTGGGGGTAAGATCCTACCAACCAATTCACTTGGCTCATCAGACACCTTGCATTCCTCTAGTCCCTTTTATTTCACTCATCTTCCTTCACTTTTGGGCCGTTCTCACATAAATGCTTTCTTCACCCTCACTCAGAATTACCTTTTAATACTTTGCTTTCCTCTTTACCTGGAATAAATACATTCCAAGAACTCATGAGACACACTCCACGCAGAGATGCATTGCTTTCCTCAGAATATGGCCAAGGAGCACAAAATGCCACAACCACGTAGCCCTGCAGTGCTTATCAACCCCACAGAGCTCCTAGACACAATTCCCCACTAAGACATCCTGGTGCGATGTTCCATAACATACCCTCTATGTGACAGCAAGCTTGGGGCTTTTTTTCCTTGCCTTTTTTTTTTTTCCCCATTGCCCCCCCCTTTTTTTCCTCCCTTTCTCCAGTACTATCCCTCCTGCTTTTTTAAAAAACATATTTATCTCCCCTCAGTATTTTAAGCCCCAAGCCCTGTATCAGTACTATGACCTGACCCAGCAACTTCCAGTCTCGTAGAGGTGCAGGCTAAGCAGCATCAACCCATATGATAGCAAGCAAAATGTTTTTCTCTTTAAGTCTAATTAATTCCTACATATGGGAAACTCAGGCAATAGTCACTCAATACATGTCTTCATTGTCTCAGTTAAGGTTGTCCTGCATTTAAATCAACTTTTATTTCTTTTTCCTTCAGCTGACAAATAGCTAGCACTGATCATACATGTTAAAAGTCAAAGAATCCTGAACAATCCCCAAATGCATTTCTTATGTATTAAAATAGCAAGACGAGGTGCATTTGGTACTGGTGTATCTAACATTTAGAAACGTTCTCTGATCATCAGCAGTGACTCTGTAGCTTATTACATGTTACAGAATTTTCTTTCTCTTTAGACAGAGTATGTGAAGCTACCAAAAAAAAGTTGTACCGAGGAAATAACTATAGTTGAAGAGATGACCTAACTTTCCCGAAAGAAAACACACTTGGATTCCTCAAGATGAAAGAAAAATCATGGATCACCTTGACAACTAAGGACTATTTCAAAGCACAGACTTGAACTGAATACCACCATCTTTAAAACTATTTGTCCCGTAAAAAGCCACCTAAAATGGAGCAGGCAGAAAAAAAGTGGAGAAGAAAAACAGTTACATTTGTTCTTTTTCCGTTGTTCAAAAACACAATGCCTGGCAGCTAAGCTTTTCTGATAAAACCTGCTGTGAAGACTTGCTTAAAACTCACTGAGATTTTCTTCACCATGTGAGATGAGGCCTCTCACCCACAGCACAGAAGACACTTGTTATTATTTCCTGTCTTCATTGCCATGATGCTTCTTTCCTCGGAATATGATTTCCTATAGGATGATAGACTGCTCAAGAATGCCACAATAGTTAGTTTTCACAGCTTATCATTTTTATATACCCAGAGTATTTTCTGAAGCAGAAACTAGCTATTTTAGACTGTGGTTAAAATTGCCCTTCAACCTTGCAACCAGCCATACCGAACTGTCACTGTATATTCAACAAGCTTTATGCAAAACAGAAAATGGGAAATGAAACGATGCTTGCCAAAAGTAACCATTAATGCTGGGCTGCCAGCCAGCCATTCCATGAGCTTGGTACTTCCAATGCAAATGTGAACACCTGCAATATTAATACGGACTTAACTCACATAGGTATTATTTAACTCTTAAAAATAATCCAGTGTAGCAGTTGTGAGAACTGAAATAAAATCTGGAATAAGATTTAATAACTTGTTCTTAAATGTAAAATTTCCTCACAGCAATGCCTTTTATTTATTCCCTTCGAACTGTGCAAGCCCTATATTCCCAATACCTTTTAAAAATGTCTTTGGATGCCACCATTTGCTTATACAAATTCCATATCTTATCCTGTTAAAAATACTTTTCAAAATAAATGCATTTAACAAGTAACTGTTTCAATAAGGCAGAAAACAAATGCTTTTTTTAAAAGTCTCATTTATTGTTTGCCTCTTATGTTCCCACACTGCATAATCATACATTGAAAATTGCTGCTGCTGCATGACTAAGGGAAGCCACATACTAGGGAAAAAACAAAACAAAACAAAACACAAAACAACCCACCAAGTAGTACATGCTGAATGCACAGCATAAGTAAATTGCAGTTCCACTTAAAAAACCCACCTACACTTGCATTGATTTATTTTCCTGTTTCTTATGGTTAAAACCTAGTTCAGGAGGGGAGAGGGGAGGTGGGATGAAAAATGTCCTCCCCCTTTCAGGGGCTGCTCAAGTAATTGTCATGTTTGGTTCTTCCTCACAAAGCCAGAGCCATGATAACCTCACTGTGAGGTTATATGAGGTATTCTATCATTACCTCTACCTTTCAAGCCACTGATATAGGAAATAAACCTAAGCAATGTATTTATATAGACAAACTCTGCCCCTGCCCTGCAAAATCCATATAATTACAACTGAAACAGCAGGTTGATTGGCAAGGTCAACATCAAATGACCCGCCTGCACCACAAGAGAGCTACCATTACCAAACTGGATAAAAACACTTGCAGTAGGTACGTTAAGTTTGCTGTTAGCCTGTGCACAAAGTAGCTGCGTAAATGTAGTTACATTCACATAGAGATGTTGAAAGCAGTGCTTCTGCAACAGTCAAGGAAAAAGGTAAATTATGTTTGAGAGGAAGGTAATAATCAGCCAAAGCCAAGTAGTTAATTTAAATACTTCATCTTGAACAGCAACCTCAGAAGGCACACAAAAGAACTCAAGACAGCTCAGTCAGCCTTCAATGACTCATACAATAACACACTGTTTCCTTCTCAAGATATAGGGAGAGTTCTTAAAAACATGACTGGAAGATGAACCTCTTGGTTTCCTTTACTGGTCCCCCTACCATGTCTTTGCAGATTACAAAGTACAAAAGTAAGATTGTACACATATGAAGAACAATACATAGGTATTACATTATCTCGAAGAGCAGTATGAGAAATTATTCAATCCTATTTTGGTCTTCCAACTAACCCCAGAACTAGACATCGGTCAGTTAATATTGAAGGCTGACCCGCCTTGATCTGTATTTTACAGCTACACAGAAGCATACATATTCCCTCCCACACACCCCATCAACTTCACCTCTTAGAATGAGCCTCGTTTCAGATTAAATTCACCCTGCACAGAGGTACTGACCACTGCTACAGATCAGGCCAAACAGTATCTTGAATGGCACAATCAGCATTTCCAAATTACCAGCAACAATACAATACACAGGTTACTCAGAAGTTGAAGGCATTTACTAGGTTCCTGGGTTTTTGCATGAATGCCATGTTGCTTTCTATATTGATTAAAAAAAAAAAAAAGGTATTTCATTTTAAGCTGTTTTTTTACCAAGGGCAAGTGTATTACTTTTTGACTGTCCTTGGGACTTTGGGTTCTCCTAGCACTACAACAGAAAACCCCCCATTTTAAATAATATGAAAAGTTGCAAATCAATTGCTAAGAATCATGCAAAAAGCCACTTGCAGCAGCCCCATCATACACTATCAGGCACAAAGAATGGGAGTGGTTTCTATTAGTTTAACCCATGCTTCCCCCCCACCCCAAAGTTCTCACATTCAATTATTTCTTAAAAAAAATAATCAAGCTTATTCTGTTATAGAGTGCAGTGTAAGTGTATCAGAGGAACCATTATCTGAAACAAGTTTTCAAACAAAAGAGGCTTTCCCAAAGCTTTTATGTAATAATTTCAACACAGACAGAGTAAGTATGTTTATTGTTTTACAGCAGAATGCCCCAATTTAAGAACAAAATTGCTAGATGTTCAGCTGTGCAAAATGGTACATAGTGCTTCAGTACAAGTGGAAAAGAACATGATTTGTTAGCAAGTACTTTCAAATACAATTTTATGGTCCTAGAAGATAGGACTTGAAACCGGGGACTGATCCACAGGCAAACAATTTTTTCTGCCTAAATTGGACCCAGCCACTTTGGACCCAGAACCAACACCACTCATTCCTCATTGCTGGAAAAAAAAATAAATCACCACACTGAATTGCCAGGTTCAGTGTCTTTGTGCATGTTACAAAGAAATGGATCAGTCCTCTATGTCAGTTTCTAGCCCCATCTACAAATATCATCTGGCTCCGATAAATAAGACTCACAGGAATTTCTTGAAGGTCAATGGTCCATAATGGTAGTTATTCTACATGATCTGCTCAACTTGATTTCCAATTCTAGTTAGGCTGCTTAAATGACTTTCTTGAATTCATCGTACAGCACAAGCACAAAAGCACCCCCCATGCCTCTGAGAACATTAGACCATGCACCCTTGAAGAAGGCCTTTCCTCCCTCATCCCTTGCAATCTTCCGCCAGCAGTCAATTGTTCCAGAGTACATGATATCAGCTGTAGAAAAAGAGCAAAGAGTCATTTTTAACTCCTATAATTGTATCCAAGATGTTTCTAACAACTGCCCTGTTTCACTTCTCTAGCTACTTTGTGATGTCCCAAACCACATTTTAAGACTGTAACAAAACACTAGTTCAGGCAATAGAAAAGCTTCTTATCTGCTTGCCTAGCTATTAATAGCCCAGTCACAAAATAAGTGTGTTACATGTTTTTTTTGGCAATTATACTGTTCCCTAATTGTCTTAATTTAATTTGTTATTGCAAACAGGCAGTCCGTTTGCTCATTTCATATTCTATGAAGAAAAGTCCTCAGCATAATTCCTGACAGACACCACAAGTTATGACCCTACTGCATTTCCTCATATCGTTTAGATTTAATACAACTTAAATCAGATTTATGGAACGAGGAACTGCAAGTGCTGAAGGATGACTATCAGGAAAAAAAATACTCCCTCTTGCTAAAGCTGTTTAAAAAACTGCACAAATTAACAGCCCACCTCCTTTGCGTCCTGACTGCATCATCATTCTACGCCGCACTGTATCAAAAGGATAGGAGACCACACCAGCCACAGCAGTCACTGTCTGGGCAATCATCCAACTGATAACAATATGAGTATTTCTGGGATCTGGGAGCATGCCTGCAATAAAAAAGAAAAAGAAAGTAATTAGCTTTTTATCTTGTACGCCCTTCTCCATTTTACTTACTCCGTGACAGCTACTTTACTGGATGAAGTACTATGAAATGTTGCACAGCCATACTTTGAAGTTGCACCAAGATACTTGATAAATTTAAACATGCTGAAACAGTATTAAAAGAAATTCAAGGAAATTCACAGGATTTTCTTCACAGTTATCAAAACACGTAACATTTAGGCTCCAGAATTCTTTTCAGACTGGAAAGCCTACTCTTTTTAGAAATAGTGTCACTAAAATAAGTCATTGTCACTGTGAATTATATTAAACTATAAACTAGCATCAACGACCTCTGTGCCCAAATGTCAAGCTTAACAAACAAGTGCTTTGTAAAAGCACGCCACTCAATCTCATTCTGCTAACCACACTTTAATTGCTTTAATGTAACTACAGTAATGCACTGAAGAAAAAAACTTGTAATTGTGGATGGTTACCAACATTCTTTACCGGCATTAGGAAAAGCTTCTTCAAGGACAAGTACAAAACCAGGAGTATTTTAAAATAGCCTGCTGCCATCAATACATGCCTGACTTTTGCCTTGAACACTGCAGTGTCACTGATGTTGGCACCGATACCCCCTTCCACCTCCACACTCACATAAGCTATAGTTACTACAGACAGACACAGAGTAACACCCAGGAACACACAAAAAGAGACAATACAATTCTGAAAATCAGTTAATCAGATCCTCTCTGAAATTTTACCTTTTGCTGTATCATAGATCCCAAAGTAGGCAGCTCTATAGATGATGATGCCTTGGACAGAGACATTGAATCCTTGATACAAGCCACGCACACCATCAGACTTGGTAATTTTGACTAGACAGTCCCCTAGACCAGAGAATTCTCTGTCTGCACCAGCTTTTCCGACATCAGCAGCCAAACGGGTTCTTGCAAAATCCAAGGGGTAGACAAAGCAGAGGGAAGTGGCTCCAGCTGCACCACCAGAAGCCAGGTTACCAGCAAAATACCTCCAGAATTGAGTGTGCTTGTCTACACCTCCCAAGAACACCTGCTTATACTTATCCTTGAAGGCAAAGTTGAGAGCTTGAGTTGGGAAGTATCTGATGACATTTGCCAAGTTTCCTCGCCAGAAAGACAGCACTCCTTGTTCCTTTGGAATACGCACTACACAATCGATGATGCCCTTGTACTGCTTATCAGCAGCAATTTGTTTACTTGCGTGTTGTACCTGCAAATAAGAATACATATTTTGAGAGTACGCCTTGGCAGGCCTGCAGTACAGCTGGGCTGAAGTCTGCTTCTACTATAAAAGTTAAACCTGAATGCTTGATGGCAGTTGTGCACAGAGACCAAGCCCCTGTTAGCCATGACAAACCAGCTGGGACAGCAAACTTGCAGGCAAAAGCTGCCGGGTCAGTCTGAATCTACACACGAAGTAAAACTGTAATTTATTCGCATTTTGGTGAACACCAAAGAACTTGAGGATTGACTTAATTCTCAAGAATCAAAAGCATAGCTTTTACACATACACAAAAGAAGAGGGTGTATGCGAAGAAAGAACCATAGATGGGGGGGG